>JAMKCH010001699.1:0-51895 GCA_023653785.1 Ophioderma brevispina
TGTCCCCCCCCCCCCACCCATGAAAATTGAAGTCTGTTAGACACCACTGCTTCTCAGCAAAGTACAAATGGGTATTCCCTTTATTCTGATTTGGTTGTTGGTATTTCTCTGATGTGCTGAGGGTCCTAACCAACCTTTTTAGTGAATATGGGAACAAAATAAATTATTTTTTATTTATATTTATAAGTGTCATTCAATGCACCTTTAAATATTTTATTTTTCAATTTTCTGCAAATGGAGAAATCCAATACTGAAACAGAAATTTCTTTTTTATTTCTGGATATCCACCCCCAACCAAAACACATCACACTGTAAGCCACTACAAGTCATGTCTTTGGCATGTACAAACTGACACTGTTGATGTAAACAAAACACACTTATCTGACATCATCACCCCAAAAATCACTCAGCCCTTTGCTCACACATCTTGTTCCTCCAAACCTCATCGAGGGTTTAGTGCAAAAAGGCCCCACCTGCAATAGCCTGCAGGTGTTAGGTAGGGATTAAACAATTAAGAAGAAACACAAACTGACAAATGGCAGCTATTTGAGGTGGGGCCCCTTCTGCAGTAAACCCTTGATTTCTTCCTGAAACAAATCACCCCATCACTGCATAGGGGTTACGGGTTACAAAGTGTTTTTGTTTTTATGGTCTTGGGGTTTAATTGTTTCAAAAGTAACTAGAATTTTGGGTTCTAGGCTTTCACGCAGCGATATTCAAAGAATATAAAGCTGTGGGCCAAAAGCCTATCTTACAAATTGACTCCACATGACTTTGACCTCACATGACCTTTGACCTCGTCAAAATGAGGGATCCAATGTGGAACTATGACTCAAGTTGGCCTCTAAGTGAAACGTCAAAATTTTCAATGGAGGTCAATTTAAAAAACGAGAGCATCAACGAATGTTCAGAAAAAAAATAAAAAAAATACAACATTACAAAAGATTACTATTAAGTGGTACTGCCAGCTAAGCTAGTGGCCACAAAAGTAGAGGTCTTTTCAAGAATTTGTGCAATGTACCCAAATAAAGAGCTTTTGACCAGGTCCATTTTTTAATGGGGTCTTTTTTAAGGGGAAGGGAAAGAAAAAACACAAAAATATGGGGCTCAGACAGCATCAATATATGCTACCACCTGCAGTTGGCACATTATGGTGGTATCCTATTGGTTGGTGCTCTTTTCAATCCAGTAGAAGTATCATCATATTATCTCCAATCACAATAGAAATCTGTGCAGAAGAAAGAGTAGTCTCATAGAGCATGTGGATGAAGAACAGGTCAATCGTGAACAAACAAAGTACTCATCCTACCCCAACTTCACTTCCCTTATTCCTCAGGTCCACATCCCTGTCTTGAACCCACTGAAGCACACAATATGATGATGACCCACAGACTCTCCTATCCAATTAGTCACACTGGTTAATTACCTGACAGATTGGATGGCTTACCCTAATTGACAAGCCAGGTCTTAAAAGATACGCAACAACATGGAATCCCTGGAGAACACTCTGCCAACACTAACCTTAGCCTTTAAAAAAAATCTCACACAGAATTTCAGTCACACTTTTGTGGACTGCAAACAATGACCCTCTAAATGTAAACGAGTGAAAATTTCACTCCCCAAAAGAATGAAACTCGTGTAAACCACTCCAAATGAGTGGTTTGTACTAAAAAGAGCAAAATTTTCCCCTCAAAAAGAGTAAAAATCAACTCCAAAGAGTGGATTTACCACTCATTTGAAGGAGTTAACAAAGACAACATTTTGAGACGTGAAAGAGGACCAACACAAAAACGAGTGGAATTCCACCCTTTTTTAAGTACAGGCCTCATTCTGGAGTGGTTGCAAAAGTTTCACTCATTTGGGAAATGGAATTTTCACTCGTTTACATTTAGAGAGTGGAATTAGACTTTTTTAATTTACCAAATTGGTTGATAATTTCTACAAAACCATGTGCAACTTCACAACGTTATTGACATTAAAATTGGGAGGATATCAGTGTGCCTGGTATATCACTATATATCCAGCCTGCTGGATACTTTATATCCTGTTATAGGTGGTCCCCTATATTTGGGCTTCCCAAATGACTGCCCGGTTTATTTGGGAACCATCTAAAAAACCACTCAATATGGTCGGGATCAGTTCAACTTAGAGACTAGGCTTGTTGTACTCATTTCAATGATTTTCATGATAGTCCAAATATGGTCATGAAAATTCAGAATTTTAAAATACTGTACGACCAACACTATGAGTCCCTAGCTAAAACTCACTCCTGGCACAGTTCAGTAGCTTTCATGTCACCATTATTAGAAAATACACCCCTGGTTTTTGTGGTCTGATATCTGATACCCAGATCACCAAGGTCAGTTCATGTCATGTATGTAAACAAGTACAACCCACTGAACTGTGTCCCTTGGTGATCGCATAGTGTACCTCAAGTGAACGTAGCAATGCAGGTTACATAGATGGTTAAAAAAGTTTTCACATCCTCTTCAATTACTCCTGTTAACTCTTGGAAGTAACGTTGTTCGTCTTTTCTTTCTCTGTCACACATGCAATCTCATAGCACCGCCGCTATGGTGGGTTCACACTTCATTATTGGCCAGACGCTAGACTTACACTTCATTGGCCAGACGCTAACTTTCACACATTCTTTTCCGCACTATTGCGTATGTTTTTTTGCAATAAGTTTGAAAGACTCCCATCACTCAGCACTGCCCCCGACTAAGTATGAGCCCATCATTACTCATCAATCAAATGGATTGCTTCATTGTACTGTACATGGATCATTTTCATGTTTTTTAAATGCCTTTTGATTCCTTTATAGAGTTTCGTATCACAAACTTGCACGTAAGATAAGGTACCCGATTACCGAAGTCTACCATTTTTTCTGATGATGTACATGATACTCGCTCTTGTTTGAAGCAAGTGGAGGGACTCAGCTCAACAAGATTTAATTCTGTTTAGGCACAGCACGGGCATGGTAAAAAGTAAGCCCACTTTTTACCTTAAACATTGTTTTTTTTGGGACATGATAACCCCGGCGCCCGAAAATGGCACTTTGATGAATTTTGCGTTCAAAAGTTAGCCCAACAACTGCAGCCCCTTTGACTTTGCCTATTTTTGTTCCTTTGGATAGGTGTAAAATCCTAGTTTCTGCCAGGGTTTTGACGTCACACCCAGACTCCTAGACATATCATATACTAATTGGCAGCTAGGGTAGGAATCCCTAGTGATTTGTAGCCTGATTAGGCCCTTCATTTCACGAGCTAATGAGGACACCTCAACACACGTCCATGTGTACTCTGTGTTCTGTTGGGTTCACCAGAGAATGAAAACGAATCTTAATTAAGTCGAGTGATTGTGACTTTTATCGAGTTATTTAGAACTTACTAGGGCCAACAGATTCACCTTACGGGAAAAGTTTTTAAAGCCAAATTCTGGTGCGTCTCTTTAAAACCATATTCTACAAGCAGTTTCTTGAAATTTGTTAAATTACTCAACAGTTATGGTTCTTCACCTGGATCAAACTTCCCAGAAATTTATCATACAATTCTCTTTTCTCCCTACATTAGTTTAATAGCACTTGTCTCTAAATTTAGAAGCTAAAATTCCGCTTTTTACATTGTCTCACATTATCAGCTGCTTTCCTTAATTGGTTAGCATTTTTGGCAATGCAACCCACCCGATCTCAAACTATCCCTATTCTGAATTACACCATCACACAAAATGAAACTACTGACCACTAGTAGTACTTCTACTACCACTATACCCTAACTCCTTACCTGTTTCTAGCCATGTCCCCAGTAAAGAGGTAAGGCAGAAAGTGGCAAAATTTTGGCGTCGATTCCAGGCACACCCCAGGGATACCACACGACGACGGTGTCGCTGGCCGTGTCAATGATTTTGCACCCATATGGGTCTTCGTTTGATGACGCAAATGATACATCCGGGACTTAGTGCATTTTACTCATTCATCACCACTCAGCACTGTGGTGTTACTGTGAGGAATGGGGGCCTTACGGCTAACACCAGTGCCTATGATTCAAAAAGGGTTAATTGCCCCGCGCGGGATTGCCCCACTCGGGAGCGCGGGGCTAAGATGTGGAATCACTTGAACATACATGGAGTTTTGCTGTATTGACGCATTAGAGCCTTGGTCCTAACACTTTTTTCGGGACAATTTGAAATGATGAACAGTGCTAACATTACGTAATGGTTGTGAGGACATGGCATAATATTTAGCAAACACAATAGTTTAGTTTGTAAGTAACATGATGATACAGTGTGAGATAGATTGTTTGTTTCATTGTTTTATACCATTTGTATATTGGATCTGTAACAAGGTTCTATTTCCACATGTTTATAGTGAGTCAAATATCAGGCAAGTTGGGCGAAGCCAGCATTGTCCTGTTATATTCATGCATATTCAGAAATATTGACAATTTCTTGGAAGCTGACATCCGTTTACATGGTCGAGTCTGACTATTTAGGTACTTCGGTAAACTTGAACAAGAGTATACACCTTGAGTTAAGTTTACGATACCACTATTTCTACCATCAGTTTTCAATAAAGTCACATACATAGCATTTTTTTGTTTTTAATGTTACTTACTCTCTTCTTGGCTATTTCGATGTTTAAATATTCTGCCATTGCGCGGGGCATCATTGGTACCCAGCAACAACATGTTTCTTGTTTTTCTGTAGGTTTTTACATTTGGGTTACCTAAAGACTCAGATTAAGCCTCCACAGGGGTAATTTGTCCTTTTACGAAAAAAATAAACACCTCATTTTAGCACGGTGGAAAATCATCAGATGTTCACCAGTGGGGATTAAATAAGAGAAATTCAGACCAAACTTGATTACAAAAACTGTGAAATTCTAATTAAAACATACTCTTGGGAGCGGACTTGACACTCCCTTACCTACTACTGTTCTTCTTTCATGGAAATTCCAATATTCCAGGTGCTACCACTATATTTAGCCAACAGGGAGGACAATTACATGTCAGTACAGTCACTATCACAATCATTTATCAAGCCAAAAGGTTATGAAAGAAAAAACCTCACTCAATAGGCACTTATTGAATAAGTACAAAAATGGTAAAACGGCCTAGCTGCATTGTAGGTTCTAACCGATCACCCTAATATCTGTTATACGATTGACAGATTTTAAAATTTTCAAAATCGTTTATTCCGATTCCGATTTTTTCTGTGTATTTTTTTGGTGTTATCATTGCCCGTTTTCGACAGCCGGAAGCTGCCAGAAAGTAGCAGGGTCTATTATGGAACCCACTTCTAAAACAGCAAAATAGAATAGTAACAAAACAACACACTCTTGTGTACATAAAAAATAAAAAGTGATTGTTTCAGTTTCGATTATTTTCACCATTTGGCCATGTCAGTTTGAACAATTTAATTCAAGTTTGGACATCTTTGATCAGGGCTCGATTTATAGGGGTTTTTAAGCACAAAATGATGTAAACTTTGGCGTTTTGGCATGCAGACTTTCCCTGTGCATGTAAAATTTTGCATTTTTTCAGCCAATTTTGAGGAAAGGAAAATCAGGGGGGTGTTTGATGAATGTAAATATTATTCTCTAAATCGACCCTTATCTTTGATATTAATTGTATAGAAATCGTGTTAAAAAATGAGAATTTTGCCCATACCGATCAGATAACGAGGACGGTCATAATCCGGCCCAATGTCAATAAATACCGATTCATATCGGTTTATTCTCAACTGTATTGTGTGTGTGTCAGCTACATTGCTGAGACATAGTACATGTAGCATTATCTGTTGTGATAGCGACATGGTCGATTGCAAATATAAACACATACTAGTTACACCCCCAAATCTCTGCAACTTCCTAACAAATGATTTCTGTCAATAAGACAGTATGATTAATTCCATTTAGATGCTTAAAAGTACAGCCAGGATTTTTTGAAGAGGTTTACTAGTTGCAAAAACCAAAGCACCGATTTCTATTTCAAAATACCTTAAGGAAACCAATTTTGCAGAGCTTAAAACATTGCCAAAAGAAGATTTTATATAGCAGGTGTCCCTTAAAAAATGATAAAACAACACACCAAAAATACCACGCTATGTGGGTGTGGGGGGCTCACCATTGTTATTTTGTGGTATTGGGGGTTCAGTAGCACCCTTCCATATTTTGCATACAAACCATCATGTGACACTGAAAGCCACCTGTGGTATTTGGGATTGGCCTAGTTTAATTCTGGTGTTATTTTGTGGTATTTAAGGTTTCTTATGAAATTACGGGTGGTAGTTAGGGTTAATTCCCAAAAATGTTGGACCGCTGAAGAATTCAACTTACAATGTTGGGGTTTTGGTTTTAAAAAATCCTGATTTTTGCACTGATGAAAAATCTTTCCAGCAAAAATATCTCCATCTCAAAAGACGGATGGGAATTATTTTGTACAAAAATGGTGAGATTGACATTTAGAATTTCATATCGGGAGCAAATATGATATTAGCCTATGTTATATTGAAATATCAGCAAATCAAAATCACATTGGTTTTAAGGTGCGTGGTTCCGATCCTATTTGGGACCACCGATTTTCCGGAGTAGTATCGATTTTATATCAGATGAAGGCTGTATTTTTCTCACTGCATCCGGAAATTTGAGCCCTCAAATCCATTTCATTCCAAAGTTATAAACAAAAAAAACGCTGAATTAGTGGTAACCATCCAGATTAGCACAGAGTATTTAATAGGGCTTTGTAATGCGCATTATTCTTCTACATACAAAACGCAAGTTGTTTCCCACGGTGACTTGATGGGTCATATGTGCAAGTGCAGGCTCTAATATCTCTAAGTAGAGAAAACACAACAGACATAAATCGGAACAGGACCTTAAACTTTGAGGACATTTTTATTAGCAAACAAAAGGTAAACAATCTGAATGCTAATCTATAGAATATCACTACAGATGATACGATATATGGATGCCTTGAAATCTCTTGTTGCACCTCATTTTTCGCACATATTGGTTCAGGAATAAAAGCCATGCAAAGAAGGTATTTCCAAACAGGCAAAATTTAAGGAAAAATACACACAAATTGCCTTAAACATCTTAAAAACCCTTAATTGCCATAAAGGCTTCTCATGAACACTAACCCTGAAAAATGAATCACAAATACAAAATGTTTGACACTGGCCAAAAGTACCTACTAGACAGCCCGGCTACCAAGCAAATCTGAATCAACATAAGACAGCGTCAAGCTTTGACTACGTTTGGTGGACCGAATGGTGGAAACTTAAAGGAAAGATATCCTACTAAAATACCATTTTCTAGGGTGAAATTTGTGTAGAAACTGAATTCTGAAATAAAAAATGCATAATTATTAACTTGAAAATTTTTTCCCATAGCACTGTACGGCATATTCTGCCCGAAGTCCTCAAATTTGAGCAAAAATCGTCGCAAAAAAAATAAGTTTCCTTAAAAACTGGGACTCTCGGGCTAAACAAATATAAAACTGCTTATGAGGGAGCGTCTGCATAGCAAGTTTATATTTGTTAGGCTAAAACCTCAAAGTTTTAAAGGACTTACTTTTTTTGCGAAGGCCTTTTTATTTTTTTGCACACCCTCCGAAATGTTAGGGGTAGGGGTAACATATTACTACTTTACTTTTTTCAGTACATTCAACTAGGTCAAGTTTTATATCACTATTTTGCTATTGAAATACTGAACAAAAAGACACAAGAAGCATCACCATCGCTCATGCCATTGCGGAGTATGCTTATTTCAATCACAAAATTAGGCGAAAATTGCATTTTTTCCCCAAAATCACTGTCACCCTGACCGCTGACTTTCTAACCCTGTTACAAAAACTAAAAAATAGATTGATCCCATTTAATGATTTGAATATTAAAAGTAGACACCATGTTGAATGATTAGCATAAAGAATTCGTCAATACTAGGTAGTTTTTTAATACACTCAAGGAAATCGGCAAGTCAAAATTTTTGTCACCCGAAAACGGACATTTTGGTAAAATTGGCCAAAAAAATGACATTTTTCTCAAACTCAGTGAAAAAATATTGGGTTTAAGTGCCAAAATCTGAAAATATATGATATTTTACTTTGAAAATTTAAGTAATCAAGAATTTTGACTGTTTTCACCCTAAAATTTTTTTCAACCGTGTCCGCTAAACGTAAGTCAAAGCTTTTGAACGCTGTCATAAATGACTTACAAAATCTTAAGAAGAGCCATCTAAGAGGTCTCAAACCTTGCTAACCATATGAAAAACATACAGACACTAAATGCTATGCATCAGTGATACTGCCCCACCTTGGAAATCCAACCAAGAAACGTAAACGCAACTTTTCAATTATTCTGTTTACGGACGTACCCTCGACCATTTGCGAGGGGTCGGAACGAGGAATTCTAAACGGCAATTAGCAAAATGAGAGAGTGTTTGCTATTGGGGTAGCAGCAATAATCATTGTACTTATAGGCTGGTATTTCGAAAGGGAGTCCAAACTTAGACCTGGGTTTTAAACCGGGTTAGTCCTACAGGAGTAGACTTTTTTTCCTTCAAAATATGGTGAAAGTAATATAACAGGTGAGAAAATTCCTCATATGAGGAATTTTCTCACCGGTTTTAAAGCACTTTTTAGAGTATGTTGGAAGGAAAAAGGTCCAATCATGTAGGACTAACCATGGGTTTAAACCCAGGTCTAACGTTGGACTCCCCTTTCAAAACCAGCCATAAAGAAGGCAACTGGAAATAATTAAGGAAATGAACATTGAACGTTTACTGTGAACAGAGGCAACTAAAGGTTTGCCTGAAAGGCATATGGAAGAAATCCTACACGATATACTGATTTTAGCTGAAGAGGATGCAAAATGCAAGACAATTTTTTTAAATGGAACAAATTTTTCGACTTAGTGTAAAAAAAACGGCTGTAAAAAAAGAAAACCAATAAAAGAGATAAAAATAGTTAACTGGGAGAATTAGGTATCTTCAGTGAAATTAAAATGACAGAAAAAGAAACCACATTTTATTCAAAATATGCCAGATGAAACTTGTTATTTCAGCAATATATACGGCATACTCCATTACCTAACAATTTGGAAATTAATCGACTGCTGAGTTGAGGTTGTAGAGTGAATTAATTAATCACATTTATTTGAAAAATATGCAAAATGGTGAATAGGGCTACTAGCTCATTAATATTCATAACTACCAAAGAAGTATATCATCAACCCCCATACCTGCACTATCACCCTACCAAGTTAGGAGACAATCAGCAGTGCAAGGTTGAGGCAATAGAGCAGATTTAATAACATTTTATTGAAAAATATGCACAATGGCTCATCAAATTCCTAACTGAGTCAGAAAAGTATATAGCACCATCATATCATAGCTATCACCCTACAAAGTTTGAAGTTCATCTGCATATTCGGTTAATGGTAGAGTGGATAATGGCACCAGTACATCAACTGCCTGACAATGCCAGCCATGCGATATATCTAATTCATCCTCCACCATTCATAGCCTCCACAAACCTACTGTTTCAAAGGACCTCCCTTGTGGTTCAAAAGTGAAGACCACAACTCTCTCATCTGTGTCCAAGATTATGGCCCCCCCCCTCAGAAACATCACACAAGTGTAAGAATTCACCTTGCACAGAGCCATACAAATATCATATATATGAAAAAACAAGATCTTAAAAAAATCACTTGTTTTTAAGTGTTTGTTTGTTTTCTGAAATTTATTAAGCACACTCATAAAAGTTTAACCCTGAAACACAACCTTTTGTTTTTCTAAAACACTTGAGGTTATATTTCACTTGGAACATGTAATCATTGTCAATAGATCCAGTTGGTTGCTGCATTGTCTGTCCGCTATCGGCTGTCTATGTATATGCACACTTGGTGATGCGGTATTAAAATTAAGTGTGAAATTGTGAAAAAGGGGCCACAATTTTTTTTGGATACTTTCTTGGGCTTACATTTGTTCAATTCTACGATCCGAAACAAATGTCAATATTTGGAAACCCTTTTCTGTGACTAATATTATGCTGCTTTGGCATTAATGGACACTTCCAAGTTAAGTCCAATCTCCAGATAAATAATGGAGTGTCACTTTCCGTTTCACGAGTGCAATATAGGTTGTAAGTGCAATAGCTGCCATTTGTCAAAATCCCCATCAAACACACATTGTGCCAAGTCTTTGGTTAGTGCTCTTGAAATGGTTCTTCAGGTCCTAGTTTGCCTGAAAACCCATTTCAGAGCTACTGACTCAAGGAAAGATTGAGCCATCCTAATACATGTATGGCAGCATACAGATGTAACACATGGCATCACCGAAAGAACTATTTCAAGAGCCACTGGACTCAGACCAAGTGAAAGTTTATCCTAAACATGGTAGCACATAGATGTAATTAACTGGCAGCAATTGCACTTACGACTTCTTGCATTCGCACAATTTGAAACCCCACAACCCGTGGGGAGATTTAAGTTAAAAGTCTTCTTCAAGCTAAGTGAGTTATGATATCAAATAGAATAGCCCATTGGGTGACTACATGTGAAATCCACACTCCCCTATATAGACTGGTTAAGTCTTCACCTGAATGGTGGGATTTGGCAAAATAGAATATCACATAGGGCAACTACATTGAAATCCCCACTCCCTCTATTTGGAAGAAACACTGGTTAAGTCTTCACCAGGGGGGAGTAACGATTCTAAAGAATATCACATAGGGTACTACATTTGAAACCCACACTCCCTCTATGGAAGACACTGGAAGTCTTTCACTTTGGGAGAAAGTTCAAATAGAATATCAAATAGGGTAACGACATTGGAAATCCAACACTCCCTCTAATGGAGATTCCTTTGGTTAAAAGTCTTCACGTTAGGAGTAGGATTCAAAATAGAATATCACTATGGTACTCGACTTTTTTTGAAATCACACTCCCTCATGGAAAAACACTGGTTAAGTCTTCCACCAGAGAGTAAGAATTTAAAATAAAAAAAAAATTCACATAGGGTAACTACATTTGAAATCCACACTCCCTCTATGGAAGACTCTGGTTAAGTCTTCACCTGAGGGAGTCAAGGAATTCAACATGAATATCACATAGTGTAACTACATTTGAAACCCACACGCCCTCTGTAAAGGAATTTCGGGTCAAGTGTCTTACAAAGGGCTGGAATGGATTTCAAAATTAAAAAGCCTACAAGCTCAACTTTAACCCAAATATACTAAAAACCACGAAATTCCTGCAAATTTTTCAAAATTTTGCAAGTGACAAGGATGTAAAGTTTTCATCAATGTAATTTTTTTTCTGCCTGTGCACATTAAATCATTTAAGAAATGTGCACATTTCATGTCACACAACTGATTCGCCCTCCAAATCACAAAACATAGAAAGACCAAAAAAGTAATATAATGCTTCAAGGTTGTCTAAAGGTTGAAATTGCAATAACCACTTTAGCATCCCCACTGATCCAATTCAAATCCTTTTTTTAAATTTCCCCATGATGCTCAAAAAAAACAAAACAAATTTCTAAACTGAACAACTCGCTCTCCTCAATTACACGAGCGAGCCCGTTAATGCCCGCAGGCAAAGTCGACACCCCCATCAATTTTGATATCAGAAAAGTACCTTTTTTATAGCTAGTTTTTATGTAAGGTTTACCCAGTAGAGCACTCATACTACTGCAACATTAATGCCAGAGCTTCTCTAAATATAGGAACGAATGAAATAAGTAGGTTATCACAGTCAGAAAATAAAACGAGGGACTATTTTTGTTGTGATTTGAGCACTGGGAACTCTATCTGCATACTATGCATGCACTCCTTCTTCAACATTTTCGTTCGTGTTGATTTGTCCATTTTTTCTGGACGCGCCATATTGCATAGTGTTTACGGAGAGTCATTGCAAGGCTTTTACAAGGATGTGGAGTTTGGTATTCAAGTAAATTTGGATGTTCAGATTTTTCAGTGAATGATCCTCACAGGGTTATGAAAGGGTTCTTACTACTAGCTAACTTACGAATACTCCTCTAGCTGAAACTGGAGTATGAAAGCCACCGAGCCAGATTTACTTAACGGAATTCTGGTACAAATTGTTTCATATAGACGGTTCCCAAGCATGCAAATGAGTATTACAAGTGATTAAGTCATGCCTGTATGATGTTGTGCATTAGCGCTCGAAGAATCAATGAAAATACCTCATTTGCACTAAGTACTTAGGTAATTTTTACTATGGTCGTGAAATTTCCTGTCTTATTAACATTTTTGAATACTTTTTTACTCCCCAGTACTGACAAGGGCTTCAATTATATACAAAGGCAACATTGTAAAGCATCATTGTATTGGTTCAAAACACCCTCTGTTCTTTTCCCATCCAAAAATATTTACTAAGTGGCATTGCCCCCTTACCTAAAAGACTGGTGATGCATATTGTCCAGAAATTTACGTATTAACACAGTCTTAAAATTCCCCATGCATCCGCCTTGACCAAATAAAAACAGTGGAAAAAAAAAAAAGATTTGGTTTTTTGGGAATACCCAACAGAAGACCAATTTATGAGATATTCATTCAGCACTAAGATAATATTTGCAACTCCATTCTTCTTGTACCGATTTCAAGCCGACTCAGTCAAAGCACAGTCTCTAATATCCTCAAATCTGAAAAATCATCTTTGCCTGCATACATAATTTACACACTTGCATCATCATGAATTCATTGGCCACGTGAATTGTATGTGGTATACTGGTAGCTGTTACTAGGAACGGCATTAGATTCTTGATCACGATTTAATATTTCATTTCACATATTTATTCTCATAGTAAAACCCAGAAATAAAAGCTTATAACAAGCAAATACAGAATACATTCACAAGCTAAAATGCATTGTTCCTCAGAATGCATGTGTTGTTGCCCATCATAGTTTACTATAAACATTAAAACATTTGACCTCTGTATGACCTTTGACCCCAGATTGCCTTACTTTTGAATTTTTTTCCATGTTCAAATGATATACATTGGATTATTTTGATCAAGTTTGGATGAATCCGAATGTACGCTGTGATAGGAAATTGTCCATGACATATTCAAAATTGCTAGAGAATGAAGAAGTGATGATAATATAGTGCATGATCATTCAAGGACGTCACATGCAATTTACAGTGCTATATCGAAGAGTGTTATATTAATGTTATGCAACTGTCAAAGTCCAGAGGGTGTTTTGGAATCAATCCAAATCAGGCATATCAACGGTGCCTATACGTACTGTACTAAAACACCTGTTAGTAATTAGGGATAAAAAGTGTTCCAAAAGTTAAGAACCACAAGACAAATCATGATCATGCAAAAAATCCCAAAGTACTAATGCTTTGTGGGCTAAAATGAGCATTAACTTTGGGTGTTGTTTTATGTGTTAAAATAGGATTTTTATGTGATCACATAACCCTATTGAGGTGAAATTTCCCAAAACTGGTGCATTGTGGGTATTTGACTCAAACCCCTCTATGTCAAGTTTGAAGCCCTGGGGTCCATGTGCCCTAACTCATGCGTAACCCTACGTCTATACTAACTCACGACTATGTTCCTATATGACGACCCTTTTTATACCGTTATCAGGGGCTTTGGATAATAGGTCCATTCAGGCATGACATAGTATGCACATATATTTGTGGACTGAGTTCGCGAACGGACCCTGGCCACAAGAGAATGTGGTTTTCATTTGCCAAAAATGCCCAAAGATTTATTTTGCGCAGGTTTTGGCACATGCATGTTGAACTCAACTTTATACAAAAATACCAAAAAAAAATATTGATGCATGAGCTATGCAGCCCGTAAAAGACTCACCTCTCCCTCCTCCAGAGGATTTATAATCCCACAATGCACCAGTTTGGGGAGAGTAAGGTCATGTGATCCTACAAAGATCCTATTGTTAAAAACATAAACCTGACCTTTTACACTCATTTAAAGGTGCAATGATAGATTTCACATAACAGGTGTTCCCCTAAAAAATGTGAAAAATTCTGATTTTTCACTGATAGGAGCAAATAGGAAATTCAGCCTATGTTTTTATATTAATATAAGCATAGAAAAATTGCCTTGGTTTTCACTTTTAAGGCATTTCTGTAGTCACCCCCCCCCCCCCCAATAAAGGTAAGAGATCTATATTTTGTGTAATCAAAAGTTGGGCTTGCTTGTCAATTTCTCTAAATATTTACCTTTTCTAAATGGATATCAGAATCAAAGGGAAACACAACAAGTCAACATGATTTAAAAGGAGAATTTTTGCAGTTCTGAAATTCTTCACTAATCCTTTGAAACATTTCAGAATTTGTTTTTTTGGCATAATCCCACCAAACGGTGTTTTCATTCCCACAACCACTGGACAGCCTTTCACTACATACCATACAGCCCCAAGCTATTCGTGTATCTTCTATGAACAGTACACGCTTGCATCAATGCCATAATATTCCCATCCCTGGCACCATTCTAAACCGTATTGACGTAACACACACCCACCAACAAGCAACAACCACTACCACAACACAAAGAAAAGATTCTTATCATATTTAATCACTGGTGGGTTTTTTATTAAAGTATTCATAATGACTGTCTATTCCTCACAAACTCAAACTCTCTCTCTCTCTATGTTTTGTATAATAAGGTCCAGTCTCCTTTCATCACTTCGTGCTCAAATGGTTTCCGTAACCTAAAATTTGTTGTGCGATTAAAAATTTTTCACGTTTTTCAAATTTTGAACTATTTTGCTTGTTGTGAAATTAACGAGTTGAGCTCTTACATGGGTCCACACACATTAAGAAACATTCACATATTTCCAATTCTTGCACAAACTACTTGAAGATAATATATCTGCGATTTTCGTACCGTGGTATATTCATAAAATTTAGAAAACTACATGTGGTTTTGCTCCATCCATAGTCATATAACCACATTTTTAAATAAAAATTATAATTATAAAAAATAACCGCTTAAGTTGTCACACATTTTTTTTTAATTTAAATGTTTTTTTCAAAATTATGTCATATTTGAATTACGTTCCATTTAATATGCTTATATGGTTCTAAAATATTCATATCCTTTATTATAAAATTCATGATGAAAAAAACTGAGTTCCAAAAAACCCTGAATTAATACTACACTTAAAGGTCCACTTATTCCCATGCTCCATACGTTCACTCTCAACGCGTTCAGCAGCCACAGAACAGACAGTGGCATTCGGTTGACATATAATTACCCCAAACAAGTCATCCCAAAACATCCCTATTCTTTCATCATAAATTCCACCTGCCTCATAAGATCATAATTCCTTTTCTGAACTTGACATACACCTGTCTATACTTTATTCAACATAGGATGGAACATGACCTTTGATAAACTACAAAGAGATAACACTAGAGAAGGCAAAGGTCATAATACAAATCTAGAGTAAATATCTCTGCAGCAATAGTGTATTTCTGCCAACTTGGGAACCTCGCTCTGACAAAATGTGTAGATTATAAGTGGCAAAAGAATGGGGTCATTTCCACCTTACACTGAACAGGTATAGAATACCATTTGTGATCAGATTATCATTTGGAAAATCAAAAAGAAAATGGATGACAGTGGCTAAGGATGTTGTTTCCAGGGGTGGTGGGATATTATTTCAATTGGAAATGAAAATAGGAAAAAATTATGACTTATTTTAGGGGCAGATGGATTTTTTTTCAGTTTAACCCCGATATACTTAACTAACTTAACTATTACAATTCTTTCCTTATTTTTTCTTTAATCCAAGAGGAATTTAATTAAATGATAAAACTATCCTTCTTGTGTTAGTCTTCCCCCCATCTGAACTATAGCATGTTCCGTTTTATTTCAGCTAAAGGAGAACACATCATTTGAATAAAGAGACAATGATCGGGTCATTCCCCTTTAAATATGGTATTGTACTTAAGCTCTGGTCCTTTTACTGAAATAAATATTATAAAATGAACTAAAACCCCCTCAAAGTGGTTGAGATTTCATGATTTTATTGCCTTATTTTTTTCTAAAAATCGCAACTCTCCAATCATAATGATCACACTCTACAGGTAGCTAAAGGCCATTTTTCATCAAGCTCTTCAATTTATGACATTTTGAAACAGTTAACTTTTTGGTCAAGGCACAATCTTCCGTTTTCGAACAAAATCAGAGAAATCATGATGTGTCCAAAATCCTCCAAAGATCAATAATCATTCATTTTAATTCCAGCCTAGCGTATTTAATTTTGGAATTAAGACAGGAGGCTATGTTCATGTTTATGCAAAGATAATGTGTCCGAGGCAAAACATGAATAATGGTGAGGTGAACCGACACCCATTTTCAAATGCCTTTACTGTTGAGGACCATCACTCAGCATAACTAAACTTTGCAACTTTTTCTTCTTTCTATCGTCAAAAAGTCAAATTTTTTGGTCCGGAATCACACCTGTGGTTTCTCCAACCAACTTTCATTTGGGCTTTCTGTTGAGGGTTGACGTCATCATTTAAGTGTTTATTTTTAGCACATGCCCTTTGCAGGTTGTTCCCAATGCATTAACATTTTCCTTTTAACTTAGAGACATTGCTCACAAATGCATCATTTTTTTTTACACACAGGTCTATTGAAGGCCTGCTAAACCCTTTATTTCTTTCCGATTTCTGAAATAGCTTGAAAATGCCTAGCGGACCTGTTATGCATATAATTATGGGCAGCTGAACCAATCACAATGCGCATTTTGAATAATGGGTAGCTCGGAATACAAAATGAACAATATTTCCATCAGCACACTAAATTTTTTTATATTGAATGAAAATAAATTATCTGAGGCTTGCTAAAGCAATTCATACTTATATGAGTATGATAAATGCACATAAATATCCATAAGATGGTATCGGTAATTTCTGAGATATTTTATGGCAGCACTGATTTATATCATCCTGCCTTTCTATAATAAGGTACAAAACTTATTGCACGAATCAAACAACAGACTGCACTGGTTTATTTTCTCGTTATCCTCTCTCGCTCCCTCTCTCTCTCTCTCCCTTCCTTTCTCCCTCTCTCCATCCCTTCTCTCCTCTCTCTCCTCTCTCTCTCTGCCCCCTCCCTCCATGTGGTTTTTATTCTTCTCGCAGCTCCCTCCTTGGTCCCTCCCTTTTTTTCTATTATCGCTCTTCTCCATCCCCTCTTTCTCTCTCCACAGAGGTTTGCCTTTAAAATAATTTAGCATTTATGAAAGCTTTTCTCAAATTTTTTCTCAAATAACGCAAAATTACTGTTAAATAGACGGGGTTAAGGGGACAAAGTTAAACAGATAAGGCATTTTTGCCCCAAAGTTGTAACAACTGAAATTTCATGTTGAATTCTAAACAAACCATAACACCGAAGAGTCATTTGTCTTTGTATACAGACACACACAAAGAATTTTTGAATTCCGTATGCATCAGCTTTTTCTATCTCTAATTATTTCACCTGCCCACAAATCCCACGATACATGTCACCTAATAATCCTACCGAGCAGCCGTATTTCATTCATAAAGATTAAGAACCTTCATCTTTTTTTCCTCCAGGAAATGTTATATTTGACGAGGCAGATCGTCCTCGTAAATTGCACCACTAAATCACAAAGAGTGTGTTCCGTGTTTCGTGCTGTATCACAATATATACCCGAGGCTTTTCAACTTCCACTTGGCTTGAATTCCTGGACAAGTCACAGAAATAGACCACCACGGGGCAACTGCCAATATTAGAACCATTAGAGGTGACGTTTTCTTGTCGCTTCATTCCCTGGATTTTCCCCCCGTCTTGATCTCAAGCAAGGTTTTCTTCAGACTATGTCTTAAGAGGTACACAGTGGCCACTTTAAATTTTAAAGATACTTTCTACAAGGGGAGTCAAGTAGTATTGGCAAAGTTATTATGTTTCCCCAAAGTTTAAAATTCAAAATAATTTGTATCAAAAATTGCACAATTCTTAATTGTCCAGCGGTAATTAATCCACTAATCAGGAGTCATGATAGTGCATTTTTCTCTCCTTGGTGGCATGAGATATTGTGGTCTATATAACACATACAAATATTTCTGTCATTTGATTGGTGGATACTATATCACGTGACAGAAAATATTTGAGACTAGTTCCCAAAAATTTCACAGGAGGGAAAAAAGTTCCTATAAAAACCTATTATTTCCCCCATCACGGGGAAATAGTTCATTTCTATGGGAACTTTTTTCCCTGCATTTGTATTGGCAAGTTTTTCAAATGACAGAAATATTTTTATATGTTATATAAAACAAATATTGACTGCTCTATATTCATGAAATGGTGCAAAATACCTCCCCTCGGTGACTGGAGACCGTGGGCCTACTATTTTCAATCGACCTTAGCTTCAGTCTCGGGAAAATAGTAGGCTCACAGTCTCCAGTCACCTCGGGTCGTTATTTTGCACCATTTCCCTCATGTGCAGTCAGTATTTGTATACTATATGCATTTTAGGGTTATATGCATCCATCCCTGGAAAAAGAAGAGGTATATAGGCCTAGAGTGTAACTCTTATATTGAATACCCATCTACTACCATGTTAATGATTGTTATTTTGCAATTCCAATCACGAATACATATGGTTATTCTTTGATTTCCCTACAATGACAGCTAAAAATAAAACAATCAATGAAACTGACTGCACTTCTTTCATAATACTAACAGATAAATTCAGTCGTTATACATGCTTATGTATATTGCTTATTTTCCACTGAAAAGGAAAACTATCTTGTTGCACAGATTTGACGGTGTACAGACTTGGCTGACATTCAGATTCATCAATTCATCACATTACTGCAATTATACTTTCCATGAAGTATTCTAAATATATCCACTACTATACCTGCAGTTAGTTCGTGCCTAAATTGACAAAATTCAAGATGGCCTTTAGCACATCATAGAAATCCCATTCTTGACAATCCTGGTGAATGTAAAATAGGGGTCATGACATTGTATATGGGTAACGTTATACACTGACCAGGGGTCTGTTCACCAAACTCAGTCGTAAATCAATGTGCATACTATGTTATGACTGAGTGGACCAATTTATCCAGAGCACTGTGTAACTGGTATTAAAAGGTCTATTATGTAGGACATACCCATGAGTTTAGTAAACACATAGCCTCGGGTTACGCATGAGTTTGGTGAACGGACCCCAAAATGGTTCGTAAAAGTCAGGGTTTTCACATACTC
Organism: Ophioderma brevispina; assembly: GCA_023653785.1. Classification (NCBI taxonomy): domain Eukaryota; kingdom Metazoa; phylum Echinodermata; class Ophiuroidea; order Amphilepidida; family Ophiodermatidae; genus Ophioderma; species Ophioderma brevispina. Next base: position 19,244 of record JAMKCH010001699.1, read on the forward strand.
TTATTGAAACAGTGATAATCAAATACGGTATGGCTTTCTACCGAGAGCATTTTGAACTAATCCTATAATGCATTGCAATGTGCCTAATGTTCAAAACAAAGGCCAGTACTTAGGGATAAAGTGCTCAAGAAGTTTAAAGGGGGATGGCCCAATTTAAGGATATGAAGTTTTCATCTAAATAGATTGATCTTGACTCCAAAACACCATCTGTAAAGTTTCGCCCTGATATTTCAATCCGTTTTGATGCGAGAGCTAAAAACATGATTTTGTAAGCCCCATAGGGTACTGTGTAAAATTAATATTAGTCGACCAAAATAGGGTACATTTTCGCTCATAACTTCCAAACCAAACATCCTTTGGCTCTAAGATTTCACAGGGTAAATGAGAAAAATAGTAGCTTTCGTCTGTACCAAAATGATGTCCACTTCCGGTAAAATCTGGGGCTTCTGGGGACGAGGCTATTAGCGATCAGGCCATGGACCTTTAAGAACCACAGGACATTTCATGATCACGGTAAAAATTAGCTAAGTGCTAATGCTTTGTTGGTTAAAATGAGTGTAAATGTCCAGGTTTTTTATGTCTTAAAAATAGGATTTTTGTGGGATCACATGACCTTATTGAGGTGAAATTTTCCCAACTGGTGCGCTCAATACACCCCCTGAACTTTCTGTAAATAACCAACAGATCACTCCCTCCTCCCAAAAGAATAATTTCATGGTTTGCAGGGCTAGAATTTCGGCGAGAATCCGAGAATCGATTCTCGCAAAGATTCTCGTAAAATGATTTGCGTGAATCAGTGTTGATTCTCGTAAACTTTAGAACTTAACACAGTAGTGAATTAGATGATTCCCCAAAAATTTGTTTTGGGGAATCAAGACTGATTCTCGTACGCAGCAACGAAATTCTACCCCTGGTTTGTTTGCCCAAGTCCAAATGAACCATGAGGCGATTCAGGAGAGTGGACTTGTAATAGTTCATAGGTTACCATGGTTACAGGCCTGCTATACCCACCCCATAAGTCACCAGGCCAGCTTGTTTGGATGCAAACAAACTCTAGAACTGTGTGACATCTGTGGAAATCAAATTATACATTTTTCATAAATAGTGAATGTGCCCGGAGATGACTAAATACTCTATGCGTTTTTTTTTTTTTTTTTTTTTTTTTTTTTTTTTTTTTTTTTTTTTTTTTTTTTTTTTTTTTTTTTTTTTTTTTTTTTTTTTTTTTTTTAATTCCATGAATGTCAAATTCTCTTCCATGACCCCCCCCCCAAAAAAAATATCTGATTGACCCTTTTATTTTCACTCAAGGGCAAATAAACATTTTTGGCAAAATTACAATGTCATCAAAAATAACTTGAAGGTCCTTATTCCGATTTATGTCTATATTATTTTCTACTTGACATAAGAGCCTGGCACTTGCACATATGCCCCATCAAGTACCGTGGGAAACAAACTTGTAGTTTTGATGGTAGAAGCAATAATGCATATTGCAAAGCCTGGTCAATACGGTGCTAATATTGCGAGGTACATGTGGTCCAGTGGATATGACTGGATCATGATCTAAAGGTCGTGGGTTCGAGTCCCACTGTGGTCAATGTGTTGTGCACTTGGGCAAGGCACTTTACTTCACTTGCCTCTCCACCCAGGAGTGAAATGGGGAGCTGTTAGAGGGAATATCACAATCTAAGTGCTGATAGGTAGTGCACTAGTTGGCCTGGCAGCAAACTTTAATGAAGTGACATGATTCTGATGATTTCCTGATGGCAGCGTAATGATAATGGCCAGGCGCTTTGAATACTCAGGTAAAAAGCGCAATATAAATCCCGCTATTATTATTATTATTGATGGTTAACCATTAAAATGGTGTTTTTTTATATATCTTGGGAATGAAATGGACTTCAGAGCTCAAATTTCAGGACAACACATGATGAGAAAAATACAGCGTTTCATCTGACATCAAAATCTTCTGGTTATCGGAGGGGTCCCAACGATGATCAGAAAACGCACCTCTAACTAGTATTAGCCAATAAATTAAACATGTTTCTATTCAATCCATTTTTGTCCTGTTGGATGATATACTCAACCTTAAAGGTCCATGACCCGATCGTTAATAGCCTCGTCCAAAGGGACCCCAGATTTTACCGGAAGTGGTCAAAAGTTTGGTATCAGAAGCTACTATTTTTCTCATTTATCCTGTGAAATCTTAGGGCTAAAGGATGTTTCGTTTGGATATTATGAGCGAAAATATGCCCCATTTTGGTTGACCAATATTAATTTTACAGAGTACTCTATGGGGAGTTCAAAATCATATTTTTAGCTCGCACTTCAATATAGGTTGAAATATCAGTGCGAAACTTTACAGATGGGGTTTTGGGGTAATTTTCTTTTGTCTCAAAAAAAAATCCCAAGAAACCAATGGCATGGCCAATAGCAGTCTAGATTTTATTGAATTTCGGCAATTCAAAATTTGCTGTAATTTTGCTAAGACTATGGAACATTGAACAACAATTTCGATTGAGGCACTTGAGCAAAGCTTAAAGGTGCAACAAGAGATTTTGAGGCACTCAAATATTGTGTCATAATAGTAATTTCATATAGATTAGACACTCAATAGATTTCTTACCTTGTATCATGCTACAGTCTGTACAGAAATGTTTTAAAAGAGAAAAAAAAGGCGATTTTGACTTGCTTATATTTCAATATAAAACATAGGCTGAATTTCGTATTTGCTCCTATACGAGATTAGAAATTTCACAAATTTTGTATCAAAGCACATTTCTCAGCTTAATCCTTTCCGATGAGGATATCTTTGATGGAAAGCTTTACATCAGGGCAAAAATCAGTACCTTCAATTTTTTAGGGACACCTGATATGTGAAATCTCTCGTTGCACCTTTAATGGGAAAATATGATTACTCATCAGATATGTTTCTGAGTCTGGGTAAGTATCAAGAGAGACCTAGCAAATGAAAATACCCGATTGTTAAATTGTCACTCTCTGTGGTTCACTGATGCTTAGAGGTCAATGAACTTAGTCTGAGAAGTTGAGAACATTGAAACAAAGCTCATTGTATCACACAGACATGTTTGCCTGTGTTTCACGTGGGAATTGAACTTGGAAATGCTTTGATGCATGACCAGAAAATATAAGGATATTTTTTTCTGCTAGGGAAATGCCCTTCTCTTTGATTGGACTTAATTTCATGAGCAATTTTTCACAAATTTTGCAAGAGGATTTCAATTCCCTCGATTCTACTCAAAGCCAGCCTATTACTCAAGAATATATATTTTTCAAATCATAATTTGTTTCCAAACTAGATACAACAACAACATCATAAACAAATGCAAACAATTTGTTCCAATTAGGGTGAAATGGCTAGAATTTAGAAAAGTCTTGTGGCTCTTAAACTTTTTGGAACAATTTTCATCCCTAAGTATGGATATTGGAACATTGCAATGCATTATGGGATTGGTTCAAAACACCCTCTGACCATGCTCTGAGGTACACTGAATAAACTGACTCAGTAGAAAGCCTGGTAGTAATAAGTTCATTAGAAAATCATTCTGTTTACACAAAAAAGATAATCATTTCAGGTGAGAGCCAACAGATGCAAAAGCTTTACAACCACGACAATAAGATCAATTTGGACCAATTTATGAGAAGAGCATTTAAACCCTCACAATCAGAATTTGGCGCCTTAATATGAGCCTGTGTTTCTTAATACAAAGTCAATAAATTCCCCTATTTCCTTCAATTAAAAACCCCTACGGAATTTTCCCAAAGCACACACATTGAACTTCAAAAAGGGAAGAGAAAGCTTTTGTTAACAAAAATATCCTAGATTGAGATCCATGCTTGTCGTACCGCCGGATTTAAGTAGCACTTTAAACGATGCCCCAAGGAAAACTACCGAATAAAGCTCCTACCAAAAGTGACCATGAGTCAAGATGATTGCTAACTTGTGCTCTTCAAATCAACGAGTTCGTGTATGGAATACAATGGCTCAGGCTCAGACACAGCCATTCTTTCTTCACTTTTCTCCTTATTTTTTACTTTAAAGGGGCAGGACATTTTTGTACAATTTTAACGATATCGGTATCAACATAAGCATTAAAATGTGCTGCTTATTTAATGAACAGCTTTACAAATGATCTCCCCATCATTGTTATTACATTGCATAATAATCACCCACCCCGCCATACGCTTGTTTTTAAAAAACGTCCAAAAAAAGTAACAACACCGGCAACACCCGGGTGACGTTAACCTGTTTAGTCGGTGTTGCCACTAGGGATCAAGAAGCATGTGACAACACCCGATGCAGAAGCACACACAGCGTAAGTGACAAGCATTTTGAAACAGTCGGTTGTGAAAAAGAAACTCCCAACACGTAATTTATTGAGGGGCAAATTATATGATCGGTTAATTCTTAATTAAGTACATATTCATTGTTATTGTGCGAGATTAGTTTGAGAACTTTATATGACTGTATTAAGCGAGCAATCATGAATTAATCAAAGCAAGTGCCGAAATCAAAAAATCACGGCATCATGTAGATTTTTCCGGAATCAATTTAGACCAAATATTAACAAATATTACGTAAGTTTCAAAGCCGTTTTGAAAATTTAAATATGCTTCATTTTCTATCGGACTTTTTTTGCACTTAGAGGATATTGTTTTACATACATACACAAGGTATTTTTACATTTAGCGCTTCATTACAAAGCCCAAATGGATGTTCTACATCCTCACCCACCCCTCCTTTCCACAAATACGGACGGCAGCTTACGCGTGTACACTCTGCTTTCATGATTCACGCCCCCGCGTTGCTCTGCCCAAACAGATATAACTCGTTGCGTAGCTCAATTATCTGGCGCCCGTGGTTTACAACCGTCTTACAGTGCATAACTTGTGTTTTTCTCAGTCCGAAGGGGTTGTTAAATTACAACTCCAAGCTTTTCAGACCAAATCATTTCTTGACACAAGAATCTTGGCCATGAAATGATGTCAGCAAAATATTCTTGAATAGAAAGTATTAGCACCAAACATCTAGACCATTATGACTAGGTAAATCCCCACTCTGGGTCCAATTATTATTAAAGCAGTGCTGTGCCGATTGCAACCCAGACGTTGTCTGTGGTTCATGTTATCAGCTATCCATGAATGTCAGCGCTCCTACGAATTACAATTCCAAGCTTTTAAGACCAAATCAGTTATATAACAAGATATCTGGCCATGAGATGTGCAGGAGATAATATTCTGAAATGAAGTATTAGCAAAACACTGACAATTAAATACCCAATACGAGTTTGGTCGACTGCAATCCGGCCTGGCAATTCTAAAGCTAAAACCCGTAAGCAGCCTCACGAAAACAACGCGACACTCTGTCTCAGATTTGCAAAAAATTCTACACGGAAATTCTCGTGCTATTTTGTCTAATGCTCTGATTTTTGTACTAAATAATGTAAAAAAAATGATTTCTAATTACAAATTCAATTTTCTCGCATCCGGCCAACAAATGTCTGGTAGTTCCTGGCCTTATTTGCTACTCTAGCTGGTCTTGCTGGAGGCTCAAACAGTAACTGATCATGGGCTTCGGTCCCCAGGCCTGGACCTCGCGTTATCTTCCAAAAAAAAATCTACCCCTACGGCATCATCAGAACTCTACTCTGAGCTTCACACTTACTACAAAAAGCACTTCAAACCGCTCATCTGCATATCCATTTAAAATTCCTCATAATCCATTCCCATTATTTTTTAAAAGTACGAAAAAGGACCCTGTTACAGGATTGTATAATACCGCGTTAGTCAGCTTCTGCACCTATCAACGTCTGCAGTGCTGCAAACCGGAAGTGCCCTGGACTGGAGTAAACAGGATGACATCACGCATAATGCCTCCCAATGTATGAAGCTCTCCGCCCTTTTTCTGAAGTGCCTTCTTATGACCAACTAATATGCTCAATTAAAAATGTTGAAGTGCTGATCAAGTTAAATTTTTGTGTGCTATTTTGGCTTCTATATACATGTTAAGAAATGTAAACATATAAATGACTGGTTTCTAAAAGATGTCATGCCCCTTTAAAGGTGCATTTTGTTACTATTGTACTTCATTGGTTTTTGATTTATAGGATACCACAAACTTTTTCCCCTAAAATTGTGGTTTGCAAAAGGAAAAATTGTATCCGTTCATAATATTAGCTACAATCTTGTAGTTTAGGCCAACAGTACAATGATAACACAGACCATATTGAGGGTTTAAGGCAAAAATGCCATATCTGCAATAGCTGCCATGTTTTAGATTTGGCAGGAAAATTATAACGACAACGGGGTGACAAATGGCAGCTATTGCATATGAACCTTCTTGCCAGTAACCCTCAAATCTCCACATAATATGACACTAACATTAGCAGGGAAGAAGACTGAACCCCAATTTCTGACATTAATTTCGTCAGGAGGAGTTAAGTAATCCAGACAACATGGTTTTATAGATCATTACAAACAGCACGCTTGTATGTATAGTCATTGATTTCACTGGAATCTACTTCTCGTATGCCTGCCTGTTGTGATGTATTTAATGTGTGTGTCGAGACTTTGCATGTCATGATAGGGTGAAAGGTCACCTCCTAAGGTCCCGGTCATTAGAGGTCAACTTGTGAAGGAAAGGTGTATCGCTAAGCGGTTACACTTGTGGTTCGAGAACTGCCTTCAATTTTATTTTGTACTCTTTTGCGATATCGTTTCCCTAATGGGAGTGGTGCCGGAAGGATCCATCATACAAAAGAGTAAGATTCATCCATTAATTCACAGGGCTATGGACCTTTCCCATCAGCTAGCAATGGGGTTACACAGCACTCAAAGACGATGCATTTCTTCTTAAACAAAATAATCCTCCTTATTCAAACAATGCAACAGATTCCAAGGATAGATAACAGGAAAATGCCCATATTATCTTATACCCTGAAACCGCATCATTCCAATATCTAACGTCCGGTTCGAACTCACGGCAAGGACATAACTCTTTATATTCCGGTACACTGTGACCCATTTTACCCGCAGCACTTGTCAACCAACGGCAGAGTCTGTCTGTTTAACCCTTTGCATACTATTTAGGATTAATAAACAAACACCTTCACCAAATAGTTTCACAAAACTTAAGTGGATTATTTGTTAATCTGAGATACTCAATACAACAACTACTGGGTGAAAGACTTGGCTTGCTTGGATCATGCGAAGGGGGGGGGTGGGGGGTAAAAAAAGGGGAGAGGGGGGGGGCTAGGGGTGTCACTTACTTCATCAAGATGTCAAGAACTAATTCCCAACATTTTTAATCATATTACCACTAGAGTAAAATTTTTGAAGTCCTCTCAGATAAGTCAATTTATATGGATGCAAATCGTTTTTTTAAAAGGGTCGCTAAGGCCGAGCCACGCAGCCGGGAAAAGATCAAGGGGGAATCGTCAAATTGGGCTGTGACTGAACATTGTGAATGGTGTTGCCGTGGTTTTGCTTATGCGTTGTAGGTTGTGGTCGTACCATGTTCTGAATATTTTGATGCTGAAGATCCAATCATGGTGAATCAAGTTGGCAAAAAAACATAAACCTGACATTTTTTCTTGTATTTTCAAAAATAATAAAAAACGTAAAAAAAATAAAAAAAATAAAAAAAATAAAAAAAATAAAAAAGTGGAATTTTTAAAACTATTTTTGAAAAAAAGACAATTTTTTTTTTTTTTTATATTATCACACCTTCTTGAAGCTCATCACAGTGATCCTTCTTAAAGCAAAATAACAGCTCTTTTGTGTGAAGGAGCGCCCCCAACCCAAAAATTTTTAAAATTCAAGAATTTTGCACAGTTGTTTTGCTAACTGTCCAGTAGTAAACTATATACCTGGGAATCGGTAATGTTCAAAAAGTGAGTATTTTCATAAAAAGAAGCGATTTTTGTAATTTTAAATTCGGGTACTCCACCCCCCCCCCCCCCCATTGTAATTTAACAGCAGCAATGGCGAAACGCCAAATTTCGTACTGGCCATTTTCGAAAAAATAGTGCCACTATGAATAGGTGCATCGGGCACTCTTTAGAACGCGTGGGTTTGAAAAACACCAATCCTCAAAAAGCGTGGGTTTTGGGAGAGTTGAAACTAAAAAGCGTGACCACTATTCTTAAAAGCGTTGCAAAAAAATAAGAAGGTGTACTGTAATTCGCAACTGTACCTAGCTGTAAAGCTCTGAACAACCACTTGAAATCAGCCGACTTCTGCTCATTTTTTTCAGTTATTTTCTTTTCGAACTCGGAACAGTTTGACCACGTCCCCTATTATTTTTTGTAACTGTAAAATCTGTGTACGAACACCGTCTGGCAATTATTCAATTGAAGAAGAAATATTTTTGGTAGTGATGTGTTTGTTTAATTCGTGTATAATGATTTTCTAAGATAATACTAAATTAGATGTGATTTTGAATACCAAAGCAAAGCTTGAGATTTCGCCGCCAATTTCATCGACAGTGGAAATATTCACAGCTTTCAGTGGGGGGCAATTCGTTTCCAACATGGCTGCCCGTAACAAGAAGACAGTGGGATGCCGGTACTGGTATCACGAGGATTACCGTAGCGCTATAGGAATTTCGGGACAAATGCAACATTTTAGCGTTGTGTTCCAAGTATTAATGGGGTTGGTTCATGTCCTAATGGTGCTTTCAACTTTAATTTTGTGTTTTTGGTAGCAAAGTAATTTTAAGCTATATTAACTTACGACCGTGCGAATTTCGCTTTCGTCAAGGGTGCCGAATTCGGTAACATTTCAATGTTTCTTTGGCATATTTGTGCTGTTAAATGTATTTGATTATTGAATTTCATAAAACCGAGTGCGTTTCTAAGAACAAATATATTCAGAATGAAGGAAATCTCAAAACTGATACTGATACTGATAGAGCTAACTTTGACTTTTTTTGTTGTTTTTCTTCAAAAAGACTTCACTTGAAGAAGTTACTGTAGCAGTTTATGCTATGCCTATGGTGGGCATGTCCATGAATGATAAAGGGACTGATCCAGGCATTGGACCACCCAAAGCACTCTTGATGAAAAGATTCCAAATCATAAAGCTAAGAAAAAAAAACCTACATGGAGATCATATAGGTAGTGTTATGGTTGAGTATAGGCATGCTGTGCCCTACAATATTTAAGCAGCCAATTGACTTTCCATTTTTATGATCATTCATAATCAGACTTAGATGTAGGTACGATACTTGACGCGGTTCGCGTTCCCTGCCCAAGCAAAAAAAGGCTTAGGGTGGGTTATGACTTCACGGTATAAAAGGGTGTTTTTTATATAAAGGGTGGGTTTTAAAATATAAAGGGCGGTTTTTGATTGAAACCCCACTGCAACACATGTCATGAAAAATGACCGCTAACTTGACTTGGCTTGAAACCAATTGATCGCCTAATGGGACAAAGAGTTATTAGACATGTACGTGGCTATTTCATGGCCCTATTTTCATATTGGGAAGCCGCTTTCAGCAGCCATTGAATTATTATGGATCTCCAATATATTTATCCTATTACAAAATACTTCTTTTGCGACACAGACATTTTCGAGCTTTACCATTCACCGTTCCTTGCCAGTTACCAATGCAACTGTGCACCAAATCTCAAAATTTTTGGACAATGGGGCGCTCTTTGGTTGCTTGTTATTGCTTTTTTGAAAGGTAGCCTTTGTTCCGATATGGGTATTGGGTTCTCTACTTGATATTGAGACTGGCACTTGCAACATACACCACATCAAGTACCATGGGAAACAACTTTGTTTTCCACGGTACTTGATTGTGGTGTAATTGCTTTTGATGGTAGACGCAATCATGCATGTTGCAAAGGCCCTATTCAATACTGTTAAATTGAGGTTAACCACGTAAAACGGTGGTTTTTTTTGTTATACTTTGGGAATGAAATGGGATTTGAGGGCTAAAATTTTTCAGCAACGGACAATGAAAAAATACGAGCGTTCATCTGATATCAAACTCGATACTACTTCCGGGTAAATCAGAGGTCCCAAAGATGATTCGTAACACGCACCTTTAATGTTCACATTTTCAAATTAAATGCAAGGTGTATGTACCTCCCTCCGGTGTCAGCATCCATTCTAAAATAATGCATACAAGCAAAGATAGTCCCTCACCCTTAATAACAAACCAATTATCGCTGATTGATCGTCGTTGACATGAGCATTCTTGTAACATGACCAGCAGATTGGTGCAGGTCATTGAAATGACCCCGATTGGTTTTTGCTGCATTTTTAGGTTTTCAGGCAAGAATTAAAAAAAAAAAAAAATTAGGACAAATAAAGAAACTTCAAAATGTTTCATGCATAAAACAATATTGACCAATTTAGACTATTTTGGCTCTGCTTAGGGATAGAATTAAGAATCATTGTCAAAGTAAGAGTGTCCAGATAGGGAGAACATAACGATATGTCAGCATTTTAAGACTAACAAGGCGTGTTTACATGCCTGACGATGCACTCTGGAAAGACTGCATCGCTCTCAATGGTGTCGGTTAATAAATGTGACACATATGTTTTTTCTAAACACAACCAACTTCCATGAACCCAGAGAAATCTGATATATGATGTGAAATGATTAGGCTCAGAATGCATGAGTTTTTACTTTGGTACAACCTTGTTGAACTTCAATTTACCAGATAGGGCACATACGGTTGTAATTCAAGCGATGTTTTTATTGAAATCAAGCAAAATCAAAATTGCCTTTGTTTTCCCTTTCATTTATTTATGTAGCCAAATTTAGGCAGAGAAATCTGTTGTGTCTTTTCTATATGAATCGCTTCACAATGACACCATATATTGATAGACCCAAAATCTCTTGTTGCATCCTTTAATTTGAAGAAATACTTGAAAGAACGTTCAGGTGCAGACCAGTAAAATTACAATTACCAAACACAATATTTATGTTTACAATGCCAGAATTACTTGACATAACCAGAAGTTGAGCGAAAGATTTCTAGAAACGAAATAAATGCAATCAAATCTTCGCCCTGCCTAACGTGCCACCGGTTCCATTTGTCACACAACCACATATTCGGCACGAACCGAAGTACCAAGGAACAAGGCTTTTGTCCAATCTATCCCATAGAGATTATCATTTAGCCATATTCATTTAGTGTATTGTTTTTCTTCTGCCTTTCATACACTTTCAAATGTTTGTGTTTCGTCTTGCTCTCTAACAATGACAACTATGTCATATTGCACTCCAAGCATCACAATGATTTTGGCTACCTACAACACTCCTTGGATATGTTTGGACAGATGGTGTATTTAGTCCATCCCACACTGCAGGGGGGCAGTTTGGGGCAATTTCACTCATTAAGTCCTGTTATCACACATAAATCCTATTCTTAACACATTAACCTTACTTTAACAATCATTTTAGCCTACAAAGCATTACTTTTAAGCATGATCTGAAATGTCTTGTGGTTCTTAACCCCGGTTCATAACTTCCTTGAATACTTATTTTTTCTTCAAAACCAGACGTGTTTTTGTTGCAAGTACAGTATCTTGAGGCACATTGCAAGTGCATTCATTGGAGTGTTCAAAACACCAGATCCATTTCGCAATCCCCTCTGGATGAAAAGAATACTTAACTATGAACAACTTTGTGTGAAGTTTTTAAAAATTGCCCTTGAAATAAATCTCTGTACAGGTAAGTGCAGAAAATAAGTGGGAAAATCTACATATCCGTGATATTTCGAATGAGTTTAACCTGCAGGGAAAGCAACAACCAAGATTTCCATGCTGAAAACTTTGATGATACTCCACTATGAAAAAAAACTAATCTTCTGTTCAAATGCAAAACTAAAGCTTTGCACTTTGGGCTTTTACTAAAATTCATATAATTTGGGGATATTTTTGGAGGAAATCAACAAGCGAATAACCCTTCTCACTGTGGGTAATACCCCTAGGCTGACACATTACCATGGGAACCAAGCTGTGTTTTTTTTCTTAATAAGCTGGTGAAAGAGCAGACAATTCCCGGCCAGCTAACATAATGAGCATTTTGAACATATATTAAGTCCTGTGACCATAAGGAGGTATTTCTTTCTTCTGGTCTCTGGCCATTCTTTGGAGCCAAACCGAGTGCAAAACCCATCAAGTGACAATTATCCTTGGATGAATCACCAATGGAACAAGTGAATTAGTGCTTGCAAAAAAAGAGGCTGCAGACACTACTATTTTCTTATCAAATGCAAACCAGATAATGCATTCATATTTCAAACCACAAGGCATTGACATAAATTGCATCTCAAACAATGACTGTGAATATGCATGGCAATTTAAGTTTTAATATTCTTAAATTTTCTTTCAGTTAAAGGAATTTATTGTATAAATCTATCGGCACATATATAATGAAATAATCCCTACATATGACGTATACCAGAGGTTTTGCAAGGGTCATTGAGTATTCCTTGCGAAGAAAACATCATTTTCCCCCACGTTTAACCAACCTTCGAAGCAGTAGACATTTAACAAGGAAGAGCCATGCCGCCACTTGATTATTTACGCTATCGTTTGTGCCACAAAGCCATGTTAGAAGTCCTTTCACAATCACAACCAATTGAAAGATGATCGGTGTTAGTCAAGTTCTGGCCTGTAGGAAAGACTGTCGCGTTTACTTTTAACATTGGAATTAAAAACACAAAAAACACCGCTTTTAATTAACGTTTTTCCTTAAAATATATCAATTTTATATCAAAATGTTATACTTTGGTGCCCCCCTTAATTTTTTAAAATGATCCGGGGATTCTTGGAATATGGGTTTTAAAAAATAAAATTAGGAAACCAGCTACATCATACAAGAAGCGCTACGCGGTACATTGAAAAGTACGTAAATTGCTGAACCCCGCGCATTAGTTGGTTTCGAACACTGATCTCTATAACAATGTATTGGAAACTGGCTTCGTAATTGACGCACTGATGGCATATGGTCACCAAAAAAGGGCCCAAGCAGGTGGTTAAGAGCCGTCCATTTATACAAAATCATTTGGGTCCCATTGAAAGGTGGATAAGCGTCATACAGACTCAGAATCAAGCCAATTCAGTGGACTCAGTGTATTTGCGTAATGGGATGGCATGTCCCTAAAACGTGCACCCGGGATACACTTCTGTATTAATACATGTATCTCAGGAATGGTATTGTGTTCGGTAACCAATATGCCCGCGCCGTGTCTCTCCATTCATCTAATATAAATAACTGTTTGTGGTAGCCAATCCATTGGTATAAGAGCTCAGTGTTCAGTAGCGAACTGCATAAAACTAAATATATGCGACCCCTTTCAAGGTCCACGTGTTTTCATAGATTGTAGTGTTTAGGCGACCGAAAACCTTTGTTAACACAAAATTATATCTAAAACACCCTCTTAACATTTTTTTTTCTCATATCACTTGAGGTTTAAAAAGTGTAGTTTTTTTTGCAATAAAAACTTCTACACGAACTCGCTCCTATCCTTAGTGTGCTCAACGAAGTTCAAAGGCTGCGGCTTGTGGCAACTTGCACGTGATGTATGCGCGTATGGGAAATATTTTTGGCTGGCTTCTGTTTTCGGTAAATTGCATGCGGCGTTGTACAATATACCACAGGAATAAACATGGTAGCTCGCTTCCATGAGCGTTGTAGAGTTGTGTTAATCTTGGTCGTGAATAAATCTGGATTTTTTCGCAAGGAATACTCCAATGGCCATGAAAACCATCTGGTACGTTTTTAATTTAGGAATTTCATTATATATTTTCCGATAGATTTTACATAAATCGCTTTAAGACTGCAAAATTGACCATTTTGGCTGTATTCCAAGTGGAGTTGACACAATTTTTTTGGTTGCCTCCGCAGATAGAACTTATGGCTGAAATTCTGAAAGGGATTCTTAACTTAAGACCTGGTTTAAACCAGGTTTAAGTCCTACATGAGTGGAAACCCTTTTTTTCCGCCCCCCTACTCCTCAAATGTGCTGTAATGGGTGAGAACGGTTTCTGGCCCATCCCCGATTATTTTCCTCCCCCTACATTTAACTTTCACAGTAGTTGGAAAGGAAAAAAGTCCACTCAGGTAGGACTAACCCTGGTTTAAACCCAGGTCCAACATTTTTACTACCTTTCAGATACCAGCCTATAATAGGAAAACCATTTATTTTATTAAATGTCTTGTTATGCAAAGCACCAGTGTCGTCTGCATTTATATTTTTTATCTTTTAAATACCATTTTTTTCCTGAAATTGAGAACTACTAAAACTAAGTGAAATCTACCCAATATACTCAATACAAGTACCTTGGATGCCCTTTTTACCAGTACCCCTTAAAAGCAATTTCCGAAAAAATTTTCCCCTAAGAATAACCCGTGATAAAAACTACAATTCATTAACTCTACCTTGACGTTTAAGTTAGTTGTTTGCCTACGAGGCGCAAGAAAGCTCCCATCTTATTTACTTAGTACAGATAATAGCACCTTTGCAATAAACCTTTTTTAATGCAACTTGTATCATATCAGTTACCGTGTCTGTGCCGGGAAAATTTCCACAATCCTTGTGCAGTAATACAAACGATGAGCTTTATAATATACTCCCGTTTCCTGAATTCAATCATTTATCTATTCTAAATTTAGGAGATAATCCGTGCAAAATTCACCCGACGGCATGCAGTGAGAAATGGGAGAGATTTGGGTGTTTATTATAAATTTTTTTTTCATAGTTTCCCATCTGCAAAACGAAATAAAGTGAATTCTTTAGAGTCATAATGCCTATTGGTGCCTTGCCACTTAAAAGAAGATACCAATACATTTTTAAGATTTTATACTTTGGTCTTACTGAAGTATGAAAGTGACGACGTACGCTACCCCAATGCTGCCTTTCCAGTTGCAGTTTTTGATTGTGGTTTTGCCTACTCGCAGCGCGCTGAAAGTCAGTACAATGAATACCACCGCATCGTACTTCGTACTATCGGCTGGACAGAGTAATAGAATGCTAATACCAATTATTACATCGCACCTGAAGTGAAATAATGCGATGAAAGTTTTGGAATTGCTGTCTTTTATGCAAAACAAGAGTTGTTAGATTGTTTTCTAATATGCATGACAGAAAATCCCAGCATACTTCTCTATGGAATAATCTCCCTAACAGTATCCGCGTAGCTTCATCATGACTCTCAAGTCACGTCCCAGACATTCTTTTTTATCACACTGTCCTCTGGTAACACAGGCGTTCATATTTTTTCAGATGCATTCAATCATTAAGGATGTCAACGAGAGATTTTGAGGCACACAAATACTGCCGCTTTGTATTAATTTCATATAGATTAACACTAATGATTTCTTACCCTGTGTTTTGCTACAAGAAATGTCTTGAAAGAGAGAAAACAGGTGATTTGAATTTGCTTATATTTCAAATGTAAAACATAGGCTGAATTTCGTTATTTGCTCCTATCAACGAAATGAGAAAATGTCACACGTTTTTGTACCAAAGAAACATTCTCAGCTTATCCTTTCGGTGGGGATATTTTTGATGGAAAGCTTTACACTTAAGGGGCAAAAACTGCAGTACTTTTGATTTTTAAGGGTCACCTTATATGTAGAATCTCTCGTTGCACCTTTAAGGGTAAGCATCTCAATCCAGGAGAGATCAGACCTCACTGATGGTCCTTAAGATTTATGTGTAGCCCAGAAGTTCCTTATTCAGTCTCAGGGCTGAATTTCTCGAGAATCCGAGAATCTATTCTCGCAAGATTCTCGTAAACTAATTGCGGAATCAATGTTTTGATTCTCGTAAACTTTATAACTTAACACATTAGCGAATTGAATGATTCCCGCAAACCTTTTTTTTGGGGACTCAATCTGATTCGCGCACACAGCGACAAAATTCTACCCTTGAGTATGGAGGCAACTGTTCTATATTTTCTCTTGGTTCCATATTATTTTTAAAATACTTTCGTACTGGTTAGCTTTGTGTATAGTTGATGTATAATTATTCTTTCTTTCACAAAAATTTTATCCTACTGAATCTGTATAAATGATTTAATAAATGAATATAATTTGTTCTTGCTGTTCAAGATTGTTTTTTTTTATTGTCATTATTTTCTACGCTACTAGGGCTGGGAATGTGTAATAGCGTTCCAGGAAATACCACTGCATGTTTCGAAATTGTCACTACACGTTTATGCTTGAGCAAAATGAACTGTATTTTTTCACGGGCTTTTTACGAAACATTGAAACCCTGTGTAACAAAAAATCTACAAAAAAATACAAATATGGTGGCGTCCATAGCGTGCTTATTTTTCCCTTATGTTCTTTTGGGCTGTTTAACCGCTTAATCTGGATTAAAAACATCAGAGTATGTAAATTTAAAAAGATGTTCCATTTTTTGGATGATATCACAACTGAATACAAACGCCTGGAAAAAATTATTACTAACAATTTATGGTGCAGAATTGTATATTTTTGCGGATGGCCAAAAAATTAATCAGTTGTTTTTTCAATATCCTTTGGCCTATTTAAGTACCTATTTTTACTTCTACTATCCCAATGGCTGAACCGATTTAAATCAAAATTTAATTCAAATTATGTGATCAGATCTTTGAAGGATATGCTTTCATTTGAAGGGCTTAAAAATAAAAAAAATCAGATCATGATCAAGGTCAACACACCTTTAATAGGGCCGTAACAAAATAAAATTTTGTTCCAGGTAACATGCTCTGAGAAATTTGGGATGGAAGGAAGGAGAAAAATTATTTTTGGAAAAAAATATGTGGTGGAGTCAATGGAGTCTTGTCAGAATTCGACAAGAAGACTTAATTTTTTCCCAACTGGCATTACCTTTCGTATTTTTGACACTAAAAATTATGGGAAAGAAGGGTTCTGGAACAGATTTATTTTTACTTGGCCTATACTTTTAAATTTCATGACCTCATCTTGGTGAATTTTGAAATTCATATCTTATTGGAGGAGTTGTTACAATTGTCCTCTAGTCACTGTAGAAATAATTAAAAAATATAAACAAAGCATCATGCATGTTGGTTGAACAATATAACCAGCAGCAAATTAATCATCCCAGCATTTTTTTTTAATTTCTCAAATCGGACACACCAATAAAAAAGAAAAAAAAAAAAAAAAAACAAAACAAAAAAACTAAAATGGACCTGTTGCATCTTGCCTAATTGAACAATAACCTGCATTAAAAAATGACACTCACAGCCGGCTCAGGCACTGCAACGGTTTACAGCCGTCGGGGTCGCCTGCACTATGGCTTCCATCCCGCAAATGTGTTGTCCTGTTTGCAAACAAATAATATTCTTATTAATATGTGGTGGGTGTTGGGTTGCTCAGGCTGTCTAGGTCGTGGTGTTAATGACGACCAGGTAGCGCAAGAATTCGAACACAAATGCCGGCTGCGATGACATCCCGTAATCAGATAGTCTTTGATTTCTATTTGTTTGTTTACACATTTTGAATATTGGATTAAAGTGACTTAATTTGTATAGGGTGGTTAAAAATAAAGAAACCCATAACAAAGATATGTAAAAACTATGAAGCACAAAAATTATTGAAAAATTGTAAGCTCATTTAAAGACACTATCAGTGATTCACCAAAAAGAAACAAAATATTTGAAATTTGCAAAATTAGCTTGGAAGTGAAGGATAAGTCTGTAGAATTCTCATTTTATTCAGTTATTTTTTGTAACTGAAATATTGACATAAAAGGGAGAAAACAGCAGCATTCAAATTAAGATATAAATCTCTATTCAGTTACGTGTTGTAGCAAGTGTCCGTACGGACAGTATTGACTAAAATATCTGATTCTGTCCTTATTAGGTTGCTTTCAATTTTAGCACTTGGATAATATGTCAGCATAGCTATACTTGTTACAGACATGCAAAAATCTTGATTTCTGAATATTTTTTTTTGATTTTCTGATTTTAGCAAATCACTGATAGTGGCTTTAAAGGGGCGTGTTCCGATCGTCTTTGGGACCCCCCTGATTTACACGGAAGTAGTATCGATTTTGATATCAGATGAAAGGCCGTATTTTTTCTCATTGTCGTCCTGAAATTTGAGCCCCCGAATCCATTTCATTCCCAAGATATAAACAAAAAAACCGCCGTTTTAGTGGTTAACCACTTTTATTAGCACAGTATTGAATAGGGCTTTGCAACATGCATTATTGCGTCCACCATCAAAACTGCAAGTTTGTTTCCAACGGTACTTGATGGGGTGTATGTGCAAGTGCCAGGCTCTCATATCAAGTAGAGAACACAATACACATAAATCGGAACAACCACCTTTAATAAACTATTTTCACCCCTGGGCTACCTGCCTATCTATCGGCATCTAAGCACTATTTTGATTGGTCACATGGAAGATGATATCAGAGATGCTGTAAGAATGGTGGTATGGTTTACACAGAGATGTAGAAGCACTCTTTTGATTTGTTTACTCTAGTAGCGTAACAGGCGAGGGGGCAGGTTTCCCGTCAGAGAGTTTTGACGCTGTTAAAAAAACTTTAAAGAATCTTTCTAAATCCAGTGTACAAGAGAGTAGTCCCATTTCATGAAAATCCAAATTTGACATGAAACCGCGGGAAGGCCATTTTAGAGCCGTGGCAATCCCCTAAAGATCCGGGAACTATTTTCTTACGCGATTTTGGGCGGTACAAGACCACCTTCTCTAAAATTAATTGGTACTGAAAACTTGGGTTTTTTGATGCAGTTTTTACCTTTATCGATTGATACTTGGAAATCTCGAGAAATTGAAAAAAAAATTAAAATTAAAATTAAAAAAAGAAAAAACCTAAAAAATTAATTTTTTACATTTCTGGATTTTTTTTTTATTTATGGCCAAATCCGGAATTTCCCGGAAAAGTTACATCTCTGTAATCCGCCCTTTTTGCCTGCTCACTGGGAAATTTTCACCTCAAACTAGGCAAACTGGCCTCACAAGTGACCCTGTTCCGGCACCTGGTGTTACTTGGATTGCTATCGCTTTTGTGTCTGTAATTAGCCATCAGGAAAAAACCCCCCCCCACTTGCCGAGGGGGTTAAGTGAAGAAGGACGTAGTACACTTTTGATATCACTGAAATTCTGTATTTTTCTTTTCCTCATTGTCGTCCTGAATTTGAGGCCTCAAATCTAGGTCATTCCAAGAATAACAAACCAAAAAACACAACCATTTTATGGGTTAACCATCAATATTAGCCAAATTTGATAGGCTTTTGCATAAGACATAAAGGGGTTGTGTGCCTGTATCATTTATGGCCGAATCATGTGTCCGAGGTCGGAAAACTAATGGGCGAGGCGCAGCCGAGCCCATTATGTGAAATTTCTTTCCGGCCGAGGATAACATTAATGAGCCCATAAATGAGACTCCACACCCTTTTATTGTCTATTCTATTATCCTCAAACAGCTTGATTTAAGAGAAATGCATTCGTGACCCCAGGCATATAATGGCAAGTAATTGACTCATCAGAATGCCTATGCATTTACAATAATGGTCAATAGAGGTCCATAGAAATGCCTTATTGCTTCTACATCAAAGCGGCAACTGTGTTTCCCACTGGTATGAGGGCGTATGTGCAAGTGCCGGCTCTCAAATCATCAGCGAACACTATAAGACATCAAGCGAAACAAGCACCTTTAATAATCACATGACCTGTTATATAAATATAATATCATACTGCCTGACATTCATAGTGCCAGAAACAAATACAAAATTGGCATTAAGGCACTAGCATAAATTAGAGCTACATTAGGTGATTAGCTAAATCAGAAAAGAAACAATATTTAGACAAAAAAACAAAAATATTTTTTGCATTTCTGTAACAAGTCAGGTCCCTAACATCCACCCTGCAAATGATAATGTCAGAAGCACGCTCAAAGGAACAAAAATCTAGATATTTTAGGCATTTGTGTCCGAACAGACACTTCCTACCACCGTATTGAATGGCGAGTCTAATCATTTGAACCTTGTGCCGTTTTCTTTTCCTTTCTGGTCTTTCTTTAGTTGTAAAAATTACTTATGAGGATTCAAAAAAAATACAGATAATACCGTCACATTCAGCAATTCTGAACTATTAAAATATTTTTGTCTCATCCGGATGACTCACTGATAGTGTCTTCAATCGTTAATGGGTAGTCTGCAAACCATATATGTGCTTTGTAATATTGCTATTTTTCTGGACTCCCCATCAGAATCGAAGGCCCCCCTTTTTTTTGTTGTAGTTCAAGTTGTTAGTTTTGTCCCCTATCACAGATATTAAAGGATGCTTTCTATTTACATATCCAAGTAGGAATAAACTGAACTGATCTCTCATCTTACAACTCGTTCCGACACAGCATTAGACGAGATACGGAACTCAATAATATGCAGCCAATTCCTTGACGTTTTTATCTACACTGGTTTCGTGCTGCGAATCTCATACAGTATTTATTATCACGAGTGAAAATGTCAATGTTTGGCGACGGTTTTTGAAATCAAAACCTACAGCCGTTAACACTCTAACTTTGATATCATTATGCGTAAGGACAAGTGGGTGGAGGCCAGCATGGAAGGCTCTTTATAACATCTTGAGATTTCCGTACAGCGCTGAGACACGTTTCTTTTCTGTTACAAACACGAACACATGCTTCAAACTTAGACTTGAATAAAGATAGAATGTTCACAGCTTTCATGATCCCATCAGTAGTCTTAACAATCCCATGCATTGCAACACACCTGTATTTTCTCGACACAGAGCAGCCCTTAAGTACCAAATTTTATGTGCTACAGAATTTTTTTTTTTTTATGTCAGCATATTGCTGTTTAGTCATTGCTCAATCACTTAGATCGCCTTGAGAAAACTTATCACAAAATTTAGTTGAGTCTGATCTTGGCGGTGTTTGTGTTATAGCAATTACTACGTGTTTCTCATGGTCCCATGGCCACTGTGCTGTAATTTCTGTTCTTCAGTTTTACGGACAGAAATCAAATTGCTGATTTTTTACAGATCCGACCGCATTGCTCGAAGATCTTAAGGTCATGTTGGATGTTTTCTGAACGCTAACGGTTCAGATGATACCAAAATATCACTTTTTTAGGCCATTCGGGCACGAGTTATGGTCGTGAATGTTCCCTTTAAAAGGCTGGGTTTTTTTGAAGAAGCACTGTAATGCGATCACAATTATCACACAGGGTGTATGCTCCCAACACATTGCTTTCTGGGGATTTAGTTCTAATCCTGTCCATTTTTTTCCAAATGTGATCAACATATTAATTATTATGCATGCATAGATCACCACAAATACGCACCTGAAATCTTCAATCGTAAAATGTTTGAGTGTTCTCTATCCCCGGATGGGCAGAAAACATAACATTAACATTTTGAATAGAAAATATATTCAGCAATCAAGGCATAATGGCACACTGGATCCTGATATAGAATTGAACTCTACATTACAGTTCATCTTTCATGTTGATTTCGGCCAAAAATGGTGAAAGAAAATGGGCACATAAAGAACATCCAAACAAGATTGATTGATCCATGAGCATAGTGATCGCATCAACCATCCAATATTCAAAATGTTTGCTGCCAAGGCCCTGGCCCTGCATAATGGATCAGAATCATCGTACCTCAAATTGAGGTACCTCCGACAATGCAAGAAGAGGCACCACGAAGGAGATCAGAGAAATAATGGGTAAACAGCGCGTCTCCACGATCCACCTTTACCATTTGTTTTTTTGTAAAGAAGTGTTGTCCATATGGATCTTTTTAATAACCATAAAGTTAAGGTCTGCGCACTTTCAGCGAAAACCAGAAAATTGATTTTGCTATCTATGCTCAACATTGGTGCCTTTATGCTAAACCAAAAATTAAGTGTCTTTTTAACCATCCAGGTAATTGATTGCTTTTTAGCTTTAACCATTGTTTTTTTGCTGCCGCATTTTTCAAGATTATCAAAACACTCTAAATTCACTTTCCGCGCGCCATAAGTTTCATGGTGCCTTTTTACTTACCAAACTATTGAAGTTGTGACATAAAAGCCCTTACATATTCTAACCTCGAAAGGTTGTCCACCATTGACAGCACTACCCACTTATTTCACAGTATTAAAGCCGAATTAAATGCTGTAACATAATGTTCGCCACCATCAATTATACCCATTGTGCCCCCAAAGTTATGGCCATATTTTAGAGAACCTTCCCCACATCTCCCACAATGCAATGAGCATTGCCACTGGGACAGTAATGTTGTAATTAGCTAGCAACGACTTAGTAAAACAAATTGGCAATTAACTGCTTGAATTAATCTGAATGAATTGGGGGGGGGGGGGGGGCTATTTTTTTTATTTTTTTTATTTTTTTTATTTTTTTTAATGAGGTGATGTCTCTGCCCAAAAAACCACTTGCTCATCGATGGAAGCAATGAAATCCTAACACCAAATAAGGACTTACTGAATAGGAGGGCTATTATAGGTCTATTTTTTAGGTCATATTTTAAATCATTTGAAAGCTATTTAAACCTGTTCATGATTTTCAAATATTAATTTGTATGTTTAACTAGTCAACTAGAATAATATATTCAACCTAAAATGGCACTTTTAAAGTTGAGATGGACACCCAATGGCATTATCTTCTTTAATCACTACATCCTAATGGATTTAATTACATTATCATTAATTTTTGGCATAAGGCCATTTCAACACTACCGCACACAATCTTTACTATACCCATGGGCTGAATGCACCACCAACTGAATCCTTCATTATTTAAATCCTCAGTAATAAATGCATTAGCATTCATGAGCTGATGGGTTCGACCATATGCTTGTGCTAGTTGCTACGAGCCAGGGACATCATTCATATTTTACAACGTATCTGTTAACAGGATATTTGCACTCATTTTACCCCAGTCACATCCCATGATCAACGAATTCGGGCCACATGAGGGGGCAGCATGTTCAGACCTACATGGTAGGAAGAAGAACGTGAATTAGGGAACAGTGCAAGGGGCCACATGTGTGCCGGTTAACCAAGTTTGCAAAATCGACAACGGCAAAGTTCCGGGATGCGTGGATAATTACCACTGTAATAGTGTCGTTGAGGGCCGGTAGGCAGAAGTCTCGCCTAGAATTTTAGAGGTGAAATGCAATGAACAGGAACCAAGAAGAAAGGCAGTCCCTGGGCTGAGCTGCCCAATTCCGCAAAATGGAGAATATCGATAAGGTAAGCTTCAGCAGCTTGGAGGACATTTCTTCAGCAGCGCAGACGCTACCAACCCTGAGGGGGTCGTAGCAGCAATCAGGAAACTCTCTGTTCATTTCGCCACAAATCAAAGGCAGATTTGCCAATTTCGTTGAGGTACCGTATTTCTGGTCGACGTTTATTCTGACACACGCCGCCAACTTAGTTGGCTTTCGGCTCCAGAGAGATATAATTTTATGTTGCTCATAACAATCAAATCCAAAAGCAAGGTCAACATCAGATTGGCTATAATCTCAAATCAAAACCAGCACAACCCAACTCATTTATCTGACCTCAAATGGCCTATTTGTGTGCAAGATCCTATGAATTTTATGCCTTAATTAAATTTGAAATAAAAGATGGTCTAAGTCAACCCTTAACACTTCCATTCCTCTTAGAATTTTGGGGAGAGGGGGGGCGGTAATGCAGAACGATGGGTAATCCCGACCGCATCGATTTCGGCTTTATATTGCGAAAGGGAGGGACCTTGTTAGCCAACCCTATGGTGTTAGCTTCCTTTGGACTTAATCAATGTAACTGACCAAAATGGAATCCGTCATTCTCGCGACGAAGTCAAACAACACTTTTTAGTGAAATGAACTATTCCAACATATTTTATCTGGATGATCATATCACAGCTACAAGGACAGATAAGATGATGGTTTTAATATTTAATAGGACTAGGGGTCCTTTCACGATTAAAAAATCATGTCAAGAGGGGGCACGTCCATGACGACGTTTATGAAAGATCGAGATACAAAACTTCACCTTGTTTGGGGAATCCCGAAGGACCCTTTCCATGGCAACCCGTAGAGGTGTGTCCATCTCATCTACATAATTTGAATCTCATCGAGCTTTTCAATATACACACTATTATCACAACTTTTATGTTGCAAGAAACAAAAATGGCTATTTGTGTGTCTGTCCCCAAAGTGGCTGCCATTGAAACCCACGTTCGCTCACTTAGCCTGAGGTGGGTGTCGGTAATCCCGAACACGCCCTTTGTTTGTTTGATCATACTTCTTTTCGACAGGTTTGAGTCAATAAACATGTTTATAGTTAGAGTTTTGCTTCCCTTTTTATTGATATGGTTATCTTTACCACACGCCTTGTTTTAACATGGACTTATTGGCTTCAATCGAATGGTGTCCGGCATTACCCGACTTACCCCTATAAAATGACAATTCAAAGACGCATGTCGTGATCCACAGCCTTGTCCCCCCAACTTACCTACAACAAGATGAGATATTTATATCATTTAAACCGTGCTGTAAGTACGATATGTGTGTCTAAAATGTGCATATTCGAACTGTTCTTGAAGAAATTTGTAATTTTTTATTTTCTGTCCATAAACGGACAGAAATTACAACACAGTGACCTATGGAAACACAATGCAAACATTTGCGCATAACATCAGAACGCACTGTCAAAAATCAACTGGAATTTGGAAATAACTTCTCGGGGATATCTAGTGAACCATAAACCAAAAATGAGGTGCTAGGATCAGGAAATGCACCTTTAAGATATTATTATTAAATCATGTCCCATTCCACCTCAGTGAACATTGATTTGGATACAGTGCTATAGTGCAATATAATGAGGAATTGATTTCCATCAACATCAAGTTGGTTCTATATAATATCAAATGTCTGTATACTCAAAATCATTTTCAAATTTTCAATTTCTGACCCTGCAGGTATAATGTGGAAAGATTGGACATTAAAAATACACAGCTCATTTATTTCTGAAGTATTCAGCAGCATTCGCATTTCAAAAGTGTGTATAAAAAGAATGGTTCACTCCAGCGGTTTACAAAGAATTAAGTAGAGATCTAAAACTCTGGAGGAAATTGGCAATCTAGGTTAGTCAGAGAGAGAGGTCACAATTGTTTCATCTGAGTCCTAGGCTGATAAACTTATGGGAGTCTAACTTTAGACCCAGGTTTAAACCAGGGTTTATAGTCCTACTGGGATGGAGCTTTTTCCTAATAAATAACATATGCTGAAAAGATAGTGTTATTTTTGAACATTTCTAATGGATGGGGTTCAACTATACCCATACATTTTATGTTTACTGTTTATGTTTACCATACTTTCTACTAACTTACAAAATTAAATCATTAAATATCGTATTTGGCCAGAAATTGCATGCTTTTTTACCACTTTGGGCGTTCATCACGGCAGCCATGTATAAACACCAAGGCTGTGGATCACGAAATGCCTCTAACTCATTTAGTTGTTTTGCCAGGCTTGACGTCCTTTGTTATTTACAATGCCCTCTTTTGGCTTAGCTTAGGATTTATTTGCGGGTGCAGATTCAAGTGAAAATTTCTCTTTTTGCAGGAAAATTTTCAGGTCGCTTTGCTGGTCAATATTGGTAGGCCCTATATTTGTCATTATGAGTGTCTCTTCAATTGTTTTTCTCTATTTTGATCAATGTTTACTCTCCGACCAAGGGGAAAACACCTCCAATTCTACCTGTTAATGAAAGCACTCTTTCAGGTCCCTTATTAACATCATCAATTTTGAAGGGCAACTCTGGAATGAACAGAATTTTGAAGAAATGCAAGCTGTCATCAATACTCCAATATTATTCCAATATATCAGAAAATTAATTAACCTTGGCCTAAAAGCTCTACCTGGAACAATTACTCCTTAACCATGACCTTAATCCCTGATTCAATTACCCAGGAACTGGTTTTCTATGACTTACTCTGAACCATTTATGTGTTCTTTTAGTAATGGAGTTCCCAATAAAACTATTTTGATCACTTAAAGACACTATCAGTGGATTCGACCAAAATCGTCAAAATATTTGAAATTTGCCCAAGTTCTTAAAATAACAAGATGGTCTGTAATTCACATATGTTACTTACTCTTCCAACTGAAAATTTTGACGAAAGGGAAAAATATTAGTGTTCAAAGATGTGGATCTCCATTCAATTACGTGCTGCAGTAAGTGTCCAATAAACAAGACAGTATGTTATATATCCAATTTTGTCTTATAGGTGCTTTTGGGCTTATCACTTGGTAGGGTAATGTTAGGATACCTATATTTGTTACAAACAGCAAAATCTGATCTTGCTGTCCCTACCTATACAAGTTGCAAATTTGTCCGCCACTGCTTAAAATTGCTCTTAAAATAAAAGAGACAATTTGCCTGGGGTCAAACAGCTGGGTTGGGATTCTGTGTTACTTCATTGCCTTTTCTGGTACCTCTGTGAACTCATCCAGGCTATGCCACTGGGCAAATTTAAAGTGAAGTTGTGGAATTTGTTGACGTTTTAACTGTAGACTCTGACGCCACTAGCTTCATATTGTCTCTATACTCCAAATAATTAAATCGAATTTACGTATCTTAAAGTGTCATCCTGCCGTGGTGCTTGGCCGAGCGTCATCATAGGTAGGCGGAAGTAGGGCCAGAAGGTGGCTAGTTGGGAGAAGCGAATGCCGGAGGGTATATGGGTGTCGGTGGACGTACGGATATTGGGGTGGGGCTTGGTCAGTATGGAGGGTTGCAGTGTAGGTACGCCACAAGGGCTCCAAATGACACCCTGCACCTTGTCGTAGCGCTAGATGATATGAGAATACGCTTGCGAGTTGCACGGATTTCAAAAGGATGATGTTTGGACGTCTGGGGATGGTACGTCAAATGGGCGCGCTAGACTCATGTTGTCCTTCTGACGGGAAAATCTGTGGATGGTCAGATTGGATAGACGAAGGGGGGCTATTTGGGTGCGAATGAGCCAAGTCTCGTAGCATAGTGTCAAGACTAGGGTTGCCTGAGGTGTTTGCCCCTCCTCCTTTTTGGAGATCCCCTCTCCCGGCCCTGTGGGGACCCTACTACCCGGGCCCCCTCCTCCTGGGCCACTATATGCCTCCCTTTGCCTTGTCGTGTTTATGCCCGCGTGTACAAACCTGTTTCACCTCCCCCCTTAGTTGTCTTGTTATGAAGATTAAATGTCTAACTAATTTGTCTAATAAGGATTCACGTCCTCCTTGTATACACCTTATCCCGCTTCTCCGTCCGTTTTCTTTACATAACGAAAATTGTGACAGTCTCGCTCGCTGCCATATTTTTCGCAGAAGTCGAAAATACGGCAAGAAAGGTGGGAGGGAAAAAGGGGAGTTCTTTGGGTGGGTCTCCCAGGTCATACTGAAACAGAAATCTTACAACTTCTTTATACAATTTTGTTGTCAAGTTTTGCTGATTCCCCCCCCCCCCTATGTACCGCCCTTTGTTACATTTTGCCCACTAATTATGCAACCAAATACCACACATGGCAAAATAAGGCAGGTTTATAATTGGCACCAGTTTCCAAAAAATCAGAGGACTGGGGTAACCCCATCATTACCTTGAACCTCAGGGCTATATCTCTGTACTACGGTTGGAACCACGACAACTATCCCTTTTTTAATCCTATAATCAGGGTTGAAAACTTTTAGATTTCCCCGGGAAGATTAATCAAATTTCTCACAGATTTCCCACTATATTAGTATAAATTTCCCTCCAAATGGCCAACTTTTCTGGACGGAGTTTTCCATCCCCCGTTTTCCAGCCATGCTCATAATGAGATCAATGTATTGGTGTGCAATGCATTAATCACAATTTTACCTAATTCAAACTTGAGCCTGCATTACTTTTACCATTTATTTTTATTATACTATTTAATAACAGACAAAGATGAGTTCCGAGGTTCCTATGGACTAAGGAAACAACCATGACTGGCTCACATCCAGCGCCCATCCATTTTGTGGTTTACAATCTGTATTGCTAGTAATCTTTTCAATTCCCTGTTACTATTATTTTGGCACATAATTATCTTCTATCATTTTGGTCAGAGAAGATGTTCCAAGTTGTGGGCAAAATACCTTCGCTACCTGAGTCTATTCACCCTAAGGTTGAATTATGACCTTGGTCTTCCCTGTGTCCCAATATACTTTAACAAAGGTCATGTCTCACCTTACAGTGAACACACTATAGTACCTATTGGGAGATGGGGGTTTGCTATTTGAATGAGGCTGGCCACCATCATCTGCATGTGCACTTAAAACAAGTACTTTGTCTTGAAGCTTTCTAGATACAGGTAAGAATCACTTATGAAATTGTTGATTATATGGAACCGTTGCCATGGCCACATCCGTGACAGCGATGCCTCAAGCCCCTAATAATGAATCTTCATCTAATGCAATTCTGTCCAAATTTGTTTTCCTACGATGAACCCCCCCACATGGCTGGTTTTAGCTTAATGAATATTTCCATTATGTTTCACGAAATGAGAGTTATGTATTTCATTCACATTTCAAACTCTATACACATAATTTAATAGCTAGCTAAACACTAAAGTGACCAGGGACACATACTACGCAGAGGCTCTCAATCCTTTTAGCTGAAGGACAGAGAATTCCCAAACAATTTGAAAGTGTCCCTAATTGAGGGCCAAATAGCCGCCTGTAATTTCTTAGGTTGTTTTTGTAATTGTGTCGGCAAACACAGTTTGCCGACAACTAGTACTTTTTCTACCGTCCAAGGCGTGGGGGGATATCATTACAAAATTGTTCAGTTATATTGCACATTAGCAATCAGAAGTAATATTTTCTGACAAAAATCAGCATCACATATTTTATTTCATTAAAAATAATCACAAATCGAATTTACGAATTAAT
This sequence comes from Ophioderma brevispina, assembly GCA_023653785.1. Classification (NCBI taxonomy): domain Eukaryota; kingdom Metazoa; phylum Echinodermata; class Ophiuroidea; order Amphilepidida; family Ophiodermatidae; genus Ophioderma; species Ophioderma brevispina. Next base: position 48,165 of record JAMKCH010001699.1, read on the forward strand.
ACAAATTTTGCTGACAAGTCACATTTTGCCGACAGAATTCTGAAATGGAGGGTGGGGAGTGTCACGCCCCTACAAGAACAGTTACTATGAAATTGAAATTTAACCAAACATTTGCAAATCAAATCCATGGATGTACCAATCGTACATGTACCAATTAAACAAAATTGCAGCTTGCTAAGCATCCTGCCTTACCTTCCATGCCATCAGCGAATTTCGAAGCATATTTATCCAAATTTCAATGTCAGTTATCATGGCAATCGAGCATGGGATACATGTGTTTCATTTCACAGTATAAACCTAGATATATGCCTCCCAATGGACTACCATAATAACCAATCTAGTATGTGAGTGTGACCAGAAAATGTCTAGTAGAGCTTGTTTTCAGTGGTTAGATGATAGGGAAAATGCATCGAGTGGTCCAAATACACTGATGCTAGTGTAGAAGACAATGAGTACATGTATATATGAGAGAGTTTTTCTTGATATCTCAAGTAATTACACTAACTAATTAACGGTCCATGGCCCGATCCCTAATAGCCTCGTCCCCAGAAGCCCCAGTTTTACCTGAAGTTGTCAACATTTTGGTTATCAGAAGAAAGCTCTAGTTTTTCTCTTTAACCCTGTGAAATCTTCGAGCCAAGGATGTTTGGTTTGGAAGTTATGAGCGAAAATGTGCTTCATTTTGGTTGACTCAAGATTAAATTTTACACAGTATCTATGGGGCTACAAAATCCAATTTTTTAGCCCCCGCATCAAAACGGATTGAGATCGGTGTCGAACTTTACAGATGTGGTTTTGGAGTGCAGGCCAATCTATCAGATGAAACTTCATATCCTTAAATCGGGCCATCCACCCTTTAAGCACTAACATCCTCGTTAACGATGTTTGTCTTTTTAAAGACTATCTTGTCATTGGTATAGCTGATAGGGAAAAATTCATCAATGGTCCAAATCCACCTATCTAAGTGTGGAAGACAATGATTATAAATGGGGGAACGGAGGCTGTTGCTTTGCTCTTGAAAGGAAAATCCAAGGACCTAAAAATTACCACAAGTTTAGTGGCAAAACGTTTAAGCTCAGGACTGTTTAAAGTAGCACTGTCACATTTTCCACAAAATGTTAAATTCCTTCATTTGTTTTCTCACTGATAGTCCTCACCTGAAATGATAAAACCCAAATCAGCACCCTTAGTGGTAAAATTTTAAAATCTATTTCTACTTTGGGTCCAAGGCCTTTTAATTGGCTGTAATACAGCATACGTATGCCTCAGGGGATATTTTTATGACCAGAATTTTCGCGAATGGAGACACGGGAATTATCATGTTTGTTGTTAACATCGCGATTGACCTCACAGTGCTTACTTCGCTATATGTTTATTTGAAAATATTTTTTTGCGAGGGTCCATTTTTTACGAGGTGCCATGTTTGCTATGATTCTTATCGTGAAAATTAAACCTCGTGAAATGTCCGCCATTTACAGTAATACGGAACAAATTTGCACTGGCACTGATGATGATACCATGGCCAGTTCTTATGATAGTGAAATAATCAGCTACACGTTTTCTAGAATATCCAGTTCCTATTACCACACACCTTCTTATTGGCTCTACAGCATCGTGTCTGTTTCCCTAAGTGGCTTTACTTGAAACCACCAAAATAGTCACCAAATCCTAAGCAACCATCACATTGGGGCTGCTCCACTTGAAAGAACTACTCCCCCTGTTGAAGACTAATCTAAACAGGCACCACCCCCCCAACCCCCCCCCCCCCCCCCCAAAAAAAAAAAAAAAAAAAAAAAAAAAAAAAAAAAAAAAAACCCCCCCCCAAAAAAAAAAAAAAAAGTGCTAGCATAGAATATGAACAAGCCCCCGCAAAAGAACAAGAAGCCCCCCCCCAAAACACCAAACAACGCAAAGGCTAAGGATAGGATGGTTAGACCTCAGTTTTCACAAAATAGCCCCCATAAGAAATTTAGGACTATGGTAAAATATACTACGGAAAAAAGGTATTTTGACCCTTGACCTAAATACTCTCTGAACAGAAATCTTTACCAACATCACTCTACCATGGTGCGTGCAGTATTTCAACTATAACAGCCCAGTAGCACCTGATACCAGACTCTAATTTTCCCAGCCATGAACGCGGTTGCATTCTTGCTGATGAAAAGTTACAGGACGTGTCAACCCACAACGCTTGCCAATTTGCAATATGGTATACGGCCTCTTTAATTAAAGGTAACCTTATGATTTGGTCTTCGTCATGTTGAAGTTGTAAAAACAAAGGCACCCTTAATTTGAAAATTTTAGGCCCTTTTCCACTTGAACACCTTAGTATTGTCAGTACAGCTTGCTCTAAGTTTTACTTTTGCCAGGATTGGGCAACTCATGAAAGGTGAATTTGATGCACGCTGCAGATTCTACAAAAACAATGGCTACCTGCTGTCATCTTCCCTCTCTAATCCATCTGAGCCACACATAATACTGCTCGCACCTTTCTGCGTTGTGGTCTGTCTAAATATCCAAAGAAGAAACCGAAAACAAAGTTAAATATTAATCAAGAACATGAAACAATAATGGTCAGACCAGGACAAGACCTTAACTTAACCAATACTCTTCTTGACAAGACACATGTGTAAGGATATTCCATGTGGACTATTCCATTTAGGGTCTATACACCCCTGTTACTTAAATGGAATCTCCCACTGCATGCAGAAAAATTTTTGAAGGTTTAATTTTCATGCTTTCCACGGCTGAAATCAGACCGGTGAATTTGAAGCCTTTTGGGAAAACTTTTTACCAACACTCAAAATGTGGTGTAAAAATTACCACCAGGGTTGTTAAATTAAAGGTGCAACGAGAGAGGTCACATATCAGGTTGTCCCTATAAAAAAATTAAAAGTACTGTTTTTGCCCTGGTTTAAAGATTCCTATAAATATCCCAATCTGAAAGGAATAAGCCTGAGCAAAGAAATGGTTCTTTGGTTCAAAATTGTGAAATTTTATAATTTTGTTATAGGAGCAAATACGAAATTCATGCCTATGTTTCATGAAATATAAGCAAATCAAAATCACCTTTTTTCTCTCTTTCTTTTAAGACATTTATGTAGCCAAATACAAGGAAGAAGGAAATCTATTCAGCGTCTATCTATATGAAATTAGTATCAGAAACCAATTGTAGGTGCCTCATCAAAATCTCTCGTTGCACATTTAAAACACCGGGTCCAGCTTCCAAAAGGGGACCACGCAATGGTGTAAATGAAAAACATAGGTTTTTTGTGTTAAATACATCTATATGACATGCTGGGTGTATTTGACATATATGATGGTTGTTATTTGCTGTGTAAAATGAATTGTGACATCCATGGGTATTGATTGCTTCTGTCCAACCACCACTGGTGTTGATTTGATTCTACTGGTGTAAATTTAGCACTGGTCTGGTTAATGGAGACCAAACCTTGCAGGTGTTAATGTTAATTGTTGTAAAATCTTGATTGCTGTTAAAGATAGTTGTGTAATATCCTACATTAAAAGTAGTTATTGTTGCTTTTTGTTGTTTTCCATCTCAAATTAATATATCCACTTTCACTCGACAAAAAGTCCACCAAAGTGCTGTCTTAAGCCCATTTTTAGATAGTGTTGACACCAATCATGTTATTAACCTGACCAAAAAAAACACATAAAGCTTGAACACCAGTTTAGGTTGCATATTTTACACCAGAGTTTTTGCAGTGCAT
>JAMKCH010001700.1:0-90230 GCA_023653785.1 Ophioderma brevispina
TTTGTGACTGACAACTGTATAGTTTGGTCAAGATCCTTTTGGCAATCAACCTTATCATTTTGGATTTTAATAGGTATCACCACTGTGGTCATCAGCAAATTGGAAAAGAGAAGGAAAGCCACATTCCAAGTAATATCACTGAGACAAATAAGGAAAAGGGATAGTCCAAGCCGTGACCTTTGAGGAACCGAAGTGCAGAAGTCCACTCAGAAATTCACCTCTGAAACATAACCCCTCTGTTTCCTGTCCCATAAAGAAAATTCTGATCCAACCAGTAGAATAGTACCCCTTACACCACATCATGTAGTTTAGAGAGAATAGTATGGATCTACCTTATCACAGCGAACTAAATCAAGACAGACAGTGTCAACAAGATTGCAAATTTCGCCCCATTCCAAGTTTTCACTAATGATTGAAAGAATTTAATACAACACTTGCTCACAATTTCTACTTTATCTGAACCCAAATTGATTGTCATCAAGAATCATCTTTGATATAATCCATAATACGAAAAGCCACCAAGTTTTTCAAAGTGAAAAATGATTTGCTCTGTGCTATGGACCGACACAGAGCAGTTTACCTTGTTTTACTTGGATTAAGTGCGCATTTGACACTAGTGCATTTTGACATTTTAGATGATAAGACTAACACATCACTTTGCACTAAAACACTGTGAGTATATGGGTTCAGTCTTACCTACGCTCAACGTAAAGTAGAGTTTGTGTTTGCGGGCAATTTTGTCAAAGAGCCATACCATGGATTTTGGCCTGTCACAAGGTTCTGTGGTAGGTCCCGGGACTTTTCGTTATTATACTTACCCTCTTGGAAAAATAAGAAAAAAACAGACTTAAAACTATCAAATACGCAGATGCACACAAATTTCACAAATTTGATCCAAAATACCTGGAAATAGTGTACTGCCTTAGTCAAACTGGAAGCATGCATTAAAGACATAAAGAATGGATGAATATAAATAAACCCACCGGAATAAGGACAAAACTGAAATTTTTTTATTGCTGGCTCCCAAAAACACTTTAGGCATCTCACAATGTATCCCTGAATGGTCCTGCGGAACGTACAATTGTACAGCACCAACGGTTCGTAATCTGGGTGTCCACTTTGATTCTATCTGTCCATGTCCTGCCATATTTTCTACTTTCCAAGTCAACTCAATTTTCATCTCAAAACATTGCCCGTATTCGATTCGCCGCTAACATTGAGGAGAACATGTAATCATGCTTGAAGGTCACTTGTAATTTTAAAACTGGACTACTGCAACTCCCACTACTATATGGTATTTAACTTAAAAGAAAAAAGGAGACTCCAATCTATTCAAAACATGGCTGCAAGACTCACATATTTAAGAGTCAACGGAGGGAGCACAATAACCCATTATTAAAAACTCCACTGGTTACCTGTTAATGAAAGTATCATTCAAAAAACTCCTTACACTAACATATAAGTGCAAAAATGAAGCTGGCAACCAATATACCTGATAAATCATTCAATGTCAACACTGCTGCCCACGCTCAACACACAATGTATCTTCGATCCCATGCTGACCAGCAATCTTCTCGTGTCAAAAGGAACATATACATCTAACGTTGGCAAAGCTTTCCGCCATTCAGCCCAGCACCATTTTTATGAAGAAGTTACCCTGCAACAATGCGTAATGTCTCCAACCTAAAAACCATTTTCAAAGCACATTGAAAACATATTTTTCCATTACTTACATTATATATGTTGGTATATAGTTTTTAAGATTGTTAGCTTTAAGATTTGTACTTTAAGATTTATGTAATATGTTTAACTGTACGACTCATGTAAATCGCTTGATCATTCTTAATTACTAACGCTATATAAAATACATCTGTTATTATTATTTATTGATTATATTATTTAAACATAAGACTGAAGTTAAAGACACTCTGCCGATAACGTTGAAGTAGCATCTTTTGGCTTACCGGAGCCTTTATAGATAGGAACCACATAGCCAACGTCCAAGATTTTGGAATTTTAAAAACCCAAAGAAATAACCCCTTGAACCACATCTTGCAAAAACTGGTGCCATTTTCTGCATACATGATTCAAAGAAAACTGAAGAATTTTCCCATATATCTAATCACTACGCACCAGGAAGATACTGATGCGCGGTGGCACCGCGTGTGGGCAAGCATCAGTACACACACACACACACGTTTTATGCCTCGAATGTATTGAGAAAATGAGGAGCGCGCCGTGACAGCGTGCCGATTCCGAGTGTTCAGACCTGAAAGTGAGCATGAAAGAGGGCCCCACTGCGCTCGGGGTCTCACCTGTCCGACGCCCGAGTGTTCCCTCTAATGAATAAGCACCCAAGAAGAGATACTGATGCGCGGTGGCGACGCGTGTGCAGCATCAGTTAAACAACACACACACCACACACACATGTTTTGTTAACCCAGCCCTGTTCTCGTGATCAGATTTTTACCCCAGTTTGTGTAAACCCAGTCCCTGTTCTCGTGAACCGATTTTACAACCCAGGGGTCAAGCAAAGTTTGCAGTGGACCCGGCCCAAAGGAGCGACCATGAAACTGAAAACGAACTGAATTGCCGAAGGTGGTACGGCATTAATATGCCCGATTGATTTCTCCAAAAAGCTTGATGAATTTCCTTCAATTTTACGATACGGCAATGTTTAAGCAATTTTCTTATCTTACGTTTAGTTCGTTAGAAGAAATTTGGAGGACAAACGCATTTGTTCTTAAAAGTTCAATTTTCGCACCATTTCAAAAACTCTGGATGCTGCGAACGTATCGGTGGGGGTCGAATTTGGCATCTCTGTTAAACACACGTTATGGCAATTCGGAAGGTTGGTTGGTGGGTTGTTGGTTGAATGGCGCTTTCAGCAACAATGGCTATGTGCGCCATTTCAAATATAGTCAAATAATAGGCACAGTAATTCTATTCATGAAATAGTGGAGACAGGTTTACCTGCATGACGTTGGAAAGCCGCACGTCAAACAAAAAGAACGTGTCTTTAGGAGCCACGGCCTGTTAACCTAGGACTTCTCCAAGCCTATTCACGGTCCAAGCTCTATTAGTCGCTGGAATTCCAAGCGTCAGTAGTGCTGGTAAGAACAGAGTGGTCCATCTAGGCTTCAAAGCCAATACCCATATGTCCCCGTTAGTTTTCACCCAGGCTGGTATCCGGCCATCGACATCCAAAGCCGAGTCGTGGGAACTCCTTCGACCGTATCCGGCCTCGACATCAAGCATGCTAAATAGTGCTGGACGGACACTGGTAGGCCTATCCATTCCGAGCATTAAACCGTGCTGGGACGGCCTCGGTAACCTGGTTTATCCGCTGGTAACTAAGTGGAGGTTTTTTTGGGTGGTTTGGGGTTTGGGCTGTCCCGCTAAAACATGCCGTACCAGTTCTACGGGTCGTAAGGCCCCGCTTCGGGAAAAAAATACACTCCAATTAATACCAGTAAACACATATATATATATTCTATGGTGTAAAGGCTCACGATCATAAGAGGTGTTTCGAATGTGCCTATACTGTAGCACTGAAATACATGTCAGTACATTGTACTTAGGAATAAAACATGTTCAAACAAGTATTAAGAAAACCACAAAACATTTTATAAATCATACAAAAAAATCCCTAGTACTAAACGCTTTGTGGGCTAAAATGCAGCGTTAAGTCAGTGTTTGATGTGTTAAGAATAGGATATTATGTAATAATGTGACTATTGGGTGAAATATTTCCCAAAACTGTGCATTGTGGGGATTGACTCAAAAACACCTCTGCGATTTCATACGGTCATTTTTCTGTCATAACTGTGTGAAAACGGTTTGCTGAAAAAGTCAAACCAAAATAATGTGTTTCCACATGAGCCAGGTTCTGTCAATACGCCGGGTATACGTTGTGCTGCATGAGCGCGGTATTCTCATGTATGTTGGTTATATGTTTGTGCTTGGACCTTGTGGAGTCGATAGGCGTGGTAGGAACCCAAGTACATGCGAATGAGATAAAGTGGAATAAATAAACGTTCTAGTAGTCAGGGATTTTGAAATGGGCGAAAATTGAATTTCAAATGCATTTCTCTCCAAATTTCTTCTACCAAGTAAAGTCCAGAACAAAATTGATTAAAATGAAAGTTCTTTCTTGCGGTATGGTAAAATTGAAGGAAATCATCAAGGATTTCGAGAAATCAATAAGTGCATACATTTAATGCCGATTAGGGATTTTTTTTTCCATTAGAGTCCATAGGAGATCAGGCAACACCAAATCCCAACTTCTAGTACGAAATCAGGCGTCCTCACCCCTGACATTTTCAGTGATATAAGAACATGAAAACGTTCTTGGGACAACGATAATGCAGATTTGCAAGCTGGCGCGGACAGCAAATTTTCCCGGAATCCCGATTAGAACTCCTGCGCGGAAGGATATTGACTTAGTCTCCTTTGTTGGTCTGTTCAAAACCAATAATTTTCTGTGTTTAGAATAAGAAGTGTATACGTTGTTGAAGAGAATAACATTAATAGTTATCGCCCATCCCTTAACCACATTATTACTGGTTATACGGGGGGCGGGGCCGGACACGAGCTGTTGATTTGGGCATGGGATTTCCAAACGTAATTTGTGAAACGTGCCTACGCGCATTACTTAGTGGCAGTCTCGTTGCCCCCAGTGACATCAACAATCTTTCTCTTAAACCTTTGTTCAAAAGATCTTATACATATGTCATGTAAATTAAGAAAAAAAAATTATTGACTTCAAAATACGTCGGGGTTAAGTGGATTAACACCCGCTGCAAAATAGTGTTAATTTTCAAAAACGGTTCATTTAGATTTAAATATTCGTGACAAGGCCTATAGTCTTTAGTCAAGTTGTGTGTAAAGTTTCGCTATGCGTAAAGAGCGCCCCCCCTCCTACCGTTAAGTCTTTGAACAGACTAGCACCCGGAAGTTGATTGCCGTTTTGAATTTACTGTTGATGTGAGGTGGCATGTCGACCCCCTGCTGGTATATGTGGATCTGGGTTTCCTACAGGAAAAAATCATTTTTACCGAAAATTCCTATCCCACAATGATGTACGAGTAGATAAAATAAATATTTTTGCGCTTCATTTCTATGGTGTTGTCTTCTACGGTCATTTTTCTGTCATGTGTGCGAAAACCGTTCTGCTGTACATAAAGTTCAGTAAACGAGTACTCTTTTGATGCCTTGTAAGTTTGTGCGCCACCAAATGTGGCGTTTAAAGGAGGCGCATAAACATAAACCGCGAGGTGCATGGAGGATGCATCTACCGTACAATCATTGGTACATTGTGGGATAGGAATTTCTGCCGTTAAAAAATGATTTCCGGTAAGGCAACCCAGGATCCACGTAGTCCCGATAGGCTCTGTGTCGATTGATAGTCTGATATGTCAGATAGTCAGATCTGATATGGGGGTCACAAAATGACCAAAAGCACAAAAGGATAGCGTAAATAATCAATGTGCGTGGCGGCTTCGTTAAATCGTTCTACTGCTTCGACAAGTTACAGCATGAAAAGGGGTTCCTTCGCAAGGAATACTCCAATGACCATGAAAACCATATGGTACGTCATATTTAAGGATATTTCATTATATATGTGCCGATAGATTCATACCAATAAATCCCTTTAAATGCGGAATCAGCCTCACTACCGAATTCTCCTTACTCCATCCATAGGTTTGTGCAACAAGCGCGAATACTTGAAGGTAGTGTTGAATAACATCACCCTCATGTAACTTACCAATAGGTGCACCTTTCAACTTTTGTTTCTTCACTTGTGTTACTGTTATACATGATACCTTTTACTAGTTTTGCATGTTTGTCAACGTCTCCTTTTATCCTCCTCTTTTCGCATTTGCTTCACTTGTTCCAATTTTTCTTGGTACTTCTCTTCTTGTCTCTTAAATCATCCATCCCTTGTTTTCTCTCTGCCATTTCCCTTCTTTTTTCACATTTCGAGTTCTTCTCTCTCCCTTGTGATATAATTATTCTTTCTCCTCTTCCTTTCGATGACATCCTTTTTACTCCGTCTCTTTCTTTCAATATCCTATTCTTCCTCCTTCGACGACGTCCGCTCTCTCGCTCTCTTCTATTAATCCTACTCATCTACATTGCTGTCAGTGCAGCCAAACACGCTGAAGGCTCCTGAGCTGACGCTCCGCTTTCTCTGTTCCATTCATAGTCGCCCTGTTATATCATCCTCATAACCTGCGTTATTACCACACAGTCTCTTACATTTTGTTGTTGTTGTTTTGTTTTATTTAATGTTTGTTTTAATTTTTGTGGTTCTTTTTTCCAACACGTGCAACACGTTTAGAGCTTCAATGACAAACTTTCACAAAGGACCAGTAGGAATGTCAATTCTTCACACAAGCTATACAATCAACTTCAAAGCAGCATCACGGTTCTTTGGGGTGGTATGTCACAGAGAGTTAAGTATCATCTGCGATAATATCTTCTAATTGTCCCTTGAATCAATAGGTCTAGTGATAGATCCCTGTGGGACAACACAATACACACCAACGGGTTCGATGTGGTATCCAAGATAGATGGACTGTGTTCTGCCATTTACCAAAGGAAGGCATTTCCAGTAATCCCATATCAGTCAGTCAGGCAGATAATCAACTGTTTTGTGGTCAATGGTATCAAACGCTGCTAGCACCGCCATGCATCTCTGCCTCTGTCGAGAGCACTCAAAATTTCATTCTACACAGATAACCATGCAGTCGTGCAGTTTTGTGCAATCAGCGTAGGCAAACTGTATCGAAGAATAGAGATGGTTATTCTTAAGATATGTTTGCAACTATTTCAAACAGGCTGCTTTCAATTACGTTTCTATGAGCGTCCAGACCTGGTTTCCTCATCAACGTGGTGACACACATGTGGCTTAAAAGATATAGGGAAAAAGCTTAAGACAGGAAAAAAGATCGCTACGACACATTTTAAACACCTTGAAGGCAATGACCAGTCTTTGTTTTGTTTTATGAGAATGCTATACTCACAGGCCCAAGCCTTACTCTGGTTTCTACAGAGATATTTCAGTCTCAAAAGCTTCAATTTTAAGGTTTGTATTTTATCCAATTTATATATACCTCCTTTTCAGTAAAATAACTACTAACCTGACGATCACCGCAAAAAATGGAGGTAGCGTTATTTTTCTTGTTAGATCTAGGGGCAATCCCCCCCCAGACACACACACACAAAACAAGGCAGGGGTCCGCTCCGTGATTTTTGAAAAGTGGAAAAATGCAGTTAAGGGACGTTAAGGATATATACAGAGTGGTTTAACTTTGACTTTGAAGGTTTCTACATAGCTATTTGCCACATCGATCCTTAAAAGCTTCAGTTTCAATGTTTATATATGCAGAGTTGTTTAAAAGGTTTACTCAAGTTTAAGATTATTGTTCACCCACTTCAAGAAACATTTTATCTAATTGTGGTGAGTAGGCTATTTAGCAATGATCCTTACAAAATATTAGGTCTAGCTTACTTGGATCTCAAGAACTGGCTTGTCCAGGGAGCTTCGAATGCCTTCAGTTTTTTGTCTTCAACATGGTACCCTTGCTTTGCAAATATATGTGAGAATTATCTTTTGTTTTGGCCATTTTAGATGGTGTCATAATTGACGGTGAAGTTCTGAGTGTTGGATACCGGCGTATCTTATTATTATCACATTCTTATTTACAATGTGTAATGTTTTATTTTTATCGACCTAATTTATTTGACAAATATTGTTGCATCATTCTTTTTATTAATTTAAATTATTACACACCTCTTGAAAATAAAAAGGTTCAATCCAAGGAGCCAAAGACATCGCGTGGTGATATTCACGCTGCGTACATTGCATTTTCGTACAAACGCGACATGCATGACGCAGTATAAACGCACAGTTTATATTAATTTTTTTCTTTGCCAATAGAATATACAAAAACATCTGTGTGTGAGTTTCTGACGAAATAGGTTGAGAAGAACATTGCGTTTTAAAGTTATGTCTAAAATTGCCAAAATTCCCCATTGACTTTACATGCAAATTTAAAATCCATGGAACCATATCAAAAATTAATTTGACATCACAGTACTTGCCAGAATCGTTTTGAGCAGCCAAAATTGGCATAGAATCCACTCGTTTAAATAGAGAATTGAAAAAAGTGTTTATTTGCCCACTCCTATTAATAGTTATGGAAATCATTGATAATAAGGCATTGACGCAATAATATCTTATATATTGGCGATACAACTTTTAATCAATCATCCATACAATCCATTCACCCACCCTCCCTCCCTCCCTCCCTCCCTCCCTCTGTCCCTCCCTCCCTTCCTCCCTCCCTCTATCCATCCATCCATCCGTCCGTCCGTCCATCCGTCCGTCCATCCATCCATCTATTCATCAGATAGCTATAGAACCACCAGCCTCGTTTCTACTCGCGGCTCGCTATCCAAATAAAGATTTTGGTATCATTGAATCCTTTCATGCAAAAAAAACAGAAACCAACAAACACATACCATTTGTTTGATTGTGGGCCTACACTCTGCTAAACTTATACCCAAATTCTATGGGAAGCGGTGGTAGCTGAATCAAAGAAAAACAATCCAACAGAAAAAGTTTGGCAGTGAGGTTGATGTATTCTTACAGTTAATGAAAAATATCAGTTTTTAAATTTCACAGTGCCCCTTTAAAGATTCAGATTCAGATCATGAGAAATTTTTACTAAGGTTTGTGACAAAATGATGTTTGACATAGTAGAAAAAGCAGAAAAAAAAAACTACAAAACAGAAAATATTTACATGATAAAATCTACAGTGATCTTTACCTCTACATTCATATCTCTAAAATAAACATATTCTTAACTTGGCGAATAATTGAAAAAGGAAGTGTACACAACACGCTGGTCTTTCAAATAGTTTTAAAGTATAAACAATTATCTAGGTTGTTCAGGTTAAACAAATATGGCATTGAGTGCAAGGGGGTTTTACATATGCATAATTCCTACGCTACGACCATTGGTTTTTGTATTAAAATGTCAAGCTGCAAGGCGAGTTGTCAAGCACTCATCATGTTTTCTTAATAGAACTAGATTCGAAGCTCTCTCTTCTAAATTTGTCACTTATTTTGGTTTGATAAAATCCCATGTTTTGGCGCCAGGCTTTTTTTAGCAAATCCAGTCCCACTGTCAGAACTGAGCTATGCTTGGGGCCGTCCTGATAGTAAAACTTACAAAGGTCATCGACTTATTTTATTAAATATATGACTTTAAGATTAAATGTCGATATTTTCTCGATCACCTAACACGTTAATATCTGTATTTTTCCTTCTTGCGGGTTTCTTATATGTCGCAGGTTTAGTGATATGGCAAGCCGCGTCGTAATAACAGGGTTATGTTAATTTTGGTAATGTCCCAAATACAAGTCTTGCAAATGCTAACCTTATAATAAGCAACATCATTGAAACTTGTGCAATGAGCTATAGCGTGGTTACAATTTTCCGTTGAATCAGATATGGATATTATATGATACTACTGCCAATAGTTATCATTACATTAATTATAGGAACTTACTAAAGGGGATTAGCCCCGATTTAAGGTATGAATTTCAGCACTATTTGATTACAATATGTATTACTTTGAATTGTATCGTATACCAAATACTTTCATCAGGAGCACTCAATAAGATACCAGGAAAAATGTGACCTCCATATCTTTTTTGACCCCAACACTTGCCCTCTCTACCTAAGCTTAACAAAGGTTGTCTGGCGGTCAAATTCGTTTTCTTTGGAGGGCGCGTGTTACACGGCACAAATTCAAAATATGTGAATTTTTTTAATTTTTTTAATTTTTTTATAAAAAATATATCAGATTTCTACAAGCAAGTATGAACTTGCATTCCAGCTGTGAGCTCCTCCAAGTATGGCCCTTTCAGTTCCACCTGGATTCTTTAAGTATATTTATTCAGTAGTGTCACTTCTTTGAATTAGAGCGCCACAGATATATACTCGTAAACGATTCTAAAAGTAAACAAATGATTGATTATTTTCTTGCCTCGTTTTTAGCAAGGCATAGCCGAGTAAATAACTCCACTTGGTTTCAGTCGATGGAGTGCGTTAAATGTTAGCCGTACATCTGCTTTGATATGATTGATTATGAAAGGCTCTAACCCGTAGGAAATAAATTGCATTAGATTTCCAGGATCTGTCATGTGCTCCATTGCATTATTATTAATAGCTCTATCTTTCAAATCGTATCGATAACCATATAAAAAGACCTATCGCATATCCACTGGTAAAGATATGTGCATTAAACTGAGTTCATAGCACCGTGGGGTTGTGTGTGCGATATGTAAATGAGCTACTTGGCGCGTAAAATGGTAAAAATTGTTCAATTAGGTCGTGGCGGAGAGAGAGAGATCGTATGCAGGAGTTCGTGTGGCTAGTTTTTTGCCGAACAGGGACAGATCAGGTTCAAACTGTTATGCTTAGAATGGAATAGGTGGCTGAGCTGGGGATACAGGTCATTTAGGGTCGAAGGTTATGTAGGGGTAACTTAGGGTCATTGTGTTGTGTATGCCGTCTAAATTTGGTTCTTAAACAATTCTCTATCTTTTTAGTGCGTAGAGACAGATGTTAAGTTCAAAGTGCATTCAAGTTCACTTAGGGTCATTTGTCTGCATGAGGTATACACTTTGGTCTAGACTTTCGGTGCAGGCGACGCATTTGAGACCGCTCTATTTTTCTCAAATCCTTTTACAACGCAGTTGAAAACCTCAACGGAGTTTACGTATTAAACCTACGAATCTGCTCCAGAAAGCCACTCCTGTTTAGCATCTGCTCTCATGAAGGTTATTTTAAGGCTGACTCAGAGATTTCCCGATGAGGGCGCACTCAATTTTCAAACAAATCGTGTTTTTGCACACACATAATGCCTAAACAGACTGAAAGAGCTGAACGGAAAATATCAGAGTGACGTTTAAAAACTATATTTATACTCAAGGGTTAAAGGTCATTATAAAGTTTTTTTTATTATATTCCTAAAATGTGGGAGTTTATTTTGTTCAGGACGAAATCCAGAAAAGGGTGATTAAAAAAATCATTATCGAGTGTCCTTTATGTAAAATTTTATAAGAAGGATTCTGACATTAGAGGACCCAGTTCAAACATCATCGTTTACCCCTCACTACAGAAAATGTTGGACACAATTGGTAGTAGGTATGGACCCGCAATATGAACGCTAGTACTCTCAAAATCGTGGTGTCACTTTTTCAATAGGGGCCAATTTAAGGTTACACAGGGGGTCAAACTTTTAAAATGCTCCAATCATGTTGAAATGTATGTCATATTGTCCGTCTAGTCATAAGGGTTCCAAAAATGTATAGTTTGTACCATCTCTGACCATTGGTTTGGGTGTTATAGGGTGATGTTGCTCCAATTTTGGTAAAAAATGAAAGAAGTTGTTCAAGCTTAATTTGTCAAAATAAGGAATAGTTTGTACCATCTGCAATGCATAGTTATCATGTTATGCGACAAAATAGGTCATAGGGCAACATAATCCAATTGGTGTTGACCTTCTTTGACCCTTATCTCCGTACGTAAACATTTAACATAATCAAAACTATACTTTTTAGGAGTCCTCTTACCTCAGGCAATGATTTGCAAGTACTTAAAATATAATCAGATTAACTTTTAATGTTGACCCCTGTACAAATTGAGATTGACCTTTTTACCATATTAGTCATTTTTACCCTATAACTCCAAAACCAATGGTCGTAGGTGGTACAAACTATACATTTTGGAATCATTATGATTAGATGGACAATATGGCATACATTTCAACATGATTGGGGCATTTTAAAATTTGACCCCTGTGTAAACTTAAATTGACCGGGGGAATGACCCCTATTGAAAAAGTGATACCACAATACCACAATTTGAGAGTACTCACTACCTAGCTTTGATGTAGAGGGTCCATTCTAACTACAAAAGGTTTTAAACCTTTTCTGTAGTGGGGGTAAACGAATTCCTTAAATAAGTCCCTATGCTATTCTGCTCCTGCTCTACATGATATTCTTAAACAAATAGGGGTGAATGTTTTAATATAATGTTGATGCATATTTTTCCAACAGAAATCAAATGGGTCATACCTCATTTGCATATTTTGTCAATTTATCAATTCGAAGACAGTAGGGGTTTGAATAATCTCAAAACACTGATAACGTTTCTGAGTTCTTAAGTTCATCTTGTACTTTAGTTGTCTGGCGTCTTCAATTAGGAAAAAACAAAAAGCTTAAGAGATAGTTGCTCATCTAAAGCCAGTGCTCATAAATCACGGGCTTTTCGCCATTAGGCGCGTAGCGGTAATGCCAGATTGTCATCTATAGCCCATCTTCTTTTACCATATTTGATAGCTTTCTGTCCGCTAGCTTTCAGGGTGTCACAAGCTCTGGCAACTATAGATAAAAATTGTGTCTAGCACAAGAAATAATGAATATTCAACATGAAACAAATTAATCCGTGAAACGTACGATGGGTTGTTCCGCTCACGACTATGTACTAAACGTAAACTTTGATTTAATTTCCCACCCAGCCTGTCGAGAGTACCAACATCGACTCTGCGTGCATATGGGGAAATTAATTAGACTTTTTTTGCATACAAGAAAAGTTATTTCAAACAATAAACCTGAAATTTAGTGCGACATAGGAGAGTAGAGTATGACTATTATCGAGTCCGCGACAGAGCGACCTTTACTTGGGGTTTTAGCGAGGATACCGCGCGGACACTAATTGCCATTACTTCTGGATTGGATATTATATTATTCTTCTCAAGTTAATGTAAATATATGGGTAAAAGGTTCGGAGTATTGATATAACTAATATGAATCCTGGGATTGTCAAAGAATCCGACTTTAACCTTTTCATCGCGAAAGGAAAATGTTCAATTTGTGTTTGAGAGTATGAAAGTGAAACGCATAGATATGTTTTAACGCATAGATATGTTTTATTGTGGGCCGCCAGCTATAGCTGGCAGGACCACTTAGCAATCCGTTGTGTGTGTGTGTCACTAAAATGTCAAGTTTTTTTTTGCACCATGGGATCCCTCATATGTTGATGAGGTCAAAGGTCATGTGCCGAGGTCAAAGGTCATGTGAGGTCAAATTGAAAAATAGGCTAAAATGTCAAATTTACCTCAATTGAAAAGTTGAAGTTCAATTGGAACCAAACTTCTGTCATAGGTGCACCATAGGATCCCTCATATGTTGATGCGGTCAAAGGTCATGTGTCGCGGTCAAAGGTCATGTGAGGTCAAATTGAAAAATAGGCTAAAATGTCAAATTGACCTCAATTGAAAAGTTGAAGTTCAATTGGAACCAAACTTCTGTCATAGGTGCACCATGGGATCCCTCATATGTTGATGAGGTCAAAGGTCATGTGCCAAGGTCAAAGGTCATGTAGCGGCCCACAGCTTATATTCTATGAATATAGTGAGCGCGAAAGCCGAGAACCGCGAAATTCTAGTAATTAATATTACGAAAAAAGGATCTAACGTAACATATGTCAGCCCTTATTGCTTTTTGAGTGTTTTAGTAAACAGAGCTAGCTGGTAAGAGAACAACTGATTAGCCCGTAGGAAATTATAGTCAATCTTAAAAGTTGTCCAAGTGATGCTACAGGCTTTAAGCAATCTCGGTTCACGCGTATTCACGAGTGTCAACAAAACGTCTCTGAACTTTACCATATTTAGGAGATCAAAACACTCTCGCTGAGATTACAAATCAACCGAAAGATTGGCCATTACATTACTTCTTTTTTGAAATCTTTCCCGCGAATTTTACTATCTACTGCATATCGAAATACCGTTTTCACCGAGGTTATCATTTTGATCTCAAATTTGCCATTCATAATCGCAGGTGTACCACAGGCTATGAGTTTCAAGAGGTATTAATCGCTGCTTTTAACATCAGTTCATTTTTCAAGCACCTATTTTCGTTATAATAGATTTCTTAAATTAAAGCTGCAAATACACTTTAAAGTAAAATGGAAAGTGATTGTCAAAAGACAATTGACAAAACTAAAAAGGTTATACACTTTGCCTGTAAGCCCCTTTTTGATCCGATTAAGCCAATTTATCGCCATTAACCAGTCTCCTCAATTACAGACGCATTTAAATTAAGCTAAATTTTCTTCAACTATTTTGGTTATATTAAGCCACCCATTTCAGTTTGCCGTTTGATTTATTTCAAACCATACCAATTTTCACTTTTCTTATATTCCAATTGGACTAATTTTAATGTAAAGTGTTCAATTTTGCGCCAAATGTGACTTCCCCTATGATCGATTCAATTTCACACCATTTTGCAATGCTTTAATGCTATGAGAGTAACAGTTATTTGTTATTGTATTGAATCTGCCAAAAAAATATTTGCTAATGAGAGTACAAGCTGGGGGAGAGGGACCGTGATATGTCAATGTGCGGTCTTATTTAAAAAGTACAAGGTGTTACTTGAATTGGATTATGATTTTGATAAAATTAAAAATGGTCATGTAGTGCACCAACCCACGGCACTTTATAACAACAAGTATGTGTCGATAACAAAGGATAGACGCACCACACAACAATATTTCTTACAAAAGAAAAAAAATAAGATAAGTTAAAAAACCCTACATAAATCGTTATAGGAGAGGTTTTGGTTCTACAATATGAAAATGTGTGCAACATCTGAACATGAATGAAGAGCTACGATGCACCTTTAATACGGGATTATATGAAAGTTGTAACAAATTGTCAATTTTTTTTTTTTTTTCATTTCGAATATACATCTGTGATACTGCTCTTTCTGCTGCTTATTTTTATTTAAAAATAATTCCCCAACTGCAATCTTTCGTCAAATAGTAATCACTTATTTTCAAACCACTAACTGGGTGTGGCATATACCTACAATTGAAAAGACTCTACATTTCTGCACGCAAACCGCTATTTCCGATTCACTATTATAAAATGACAGGAAAATGCCCCTTTAAGCAAATGATATGTGCGAAGGCGTACTCTTCCGGATCGCTACATTCTATCGACTGTATTCGATCGCATGGTTATAAACTTAATGATTATTAGGAGTCGGTATCGGTAGGATGGCCTCTATTGGTCATGAAAGTTGTTTCTCTCTCGGAAAATTCAAGTGGTATGTCGCAAATGTCATGCAGTGGTTGCTGTTAAAGTGTCCATCCCTGTCGAATTCATTGGAATTTCTGCTGAAGGCCGTTCCGAATTTCTGTATTGAAAGCTTTATGCATATGTCGATTTGTGTTGGACTTATTTTACCAGGGACTTGTAGCAGGAGCGCGCACACCGACATTCCGACTGATTAAAAATGTCTCTTTTTAGTTCCGTCTGTCTTGTAGAAGATAGCTGTCTTCGATTCACTTCTAGTCTCAATTCATCGTCGATCGACATGAAAAAGAAACATTTAGCAGGATTCCAAGATGTTCCCTAGAGTGTGATAATGGGGACATCTTAACATGTTTACGATATAAACATGAGAAAATTGTCGGTCCAGACTTTTGTCCTAGCTAGTTGGATTGATAGAATCACGACTATCAAGGATTTGTACTTAATTGCCATTCATTAAGCAACATACTTGAAACAGGAAGTGTCACCATCGACTCACGTGGGGGACAACAAACAACACCCATGAGAAGGAAAACCCCCTAAGGACTCGACTTCATTTTACTTGATTTAGAAGAAAACATAGAGAATTCGAGTCAATTTCGAGTTTCCTGTAATTTGATATGCAACGCATTACAACGCATGGTAGGCAACAAATCACAACTGTGAAAATTGGGTTTCAAGGCTTCTTAGACCTATGCTGACCATATTTTGTTTTTGTTCGAAAAAAAATCTACGTGAAAGTTCCGCAAAATAGTGTATGGA
This sequence comes from Ophioderma brevispina, assembly GCA_023653785.1. Classification (NCBI taxonomy): domain Eukaryota; kingdom Metazoa; phylum Echinodermata; class Ophiuroidea; order Amphilepidida; family Ophiodermatidae; genus Ophioderma; species Ophioderma brevispina. The sequence continues at coordinate 15,939 of JAMKCH010001700.1, forward strand.
TCATATGCGCGAAATTATCAGAAGCTACCGAAAAAACGCCTTTCTGAAGCTTGTAAATTTTAAGTTATGCGTTCCGAAATATATTTTCCATGGAGTTTCGTTTGACCCCTGATCTGAAAGCTTCTTAACCACTCTTAGATCTTAACGTCTGCCGATTGAGAGTATGGAAAACCTCTGTGATGTTTCCAGTATACGTAACACATATATGGGGGAATGGGGGTAAAAGAATTTTTGGGTTGTCGCTTTCTTATCAAAAATAGGATGGAACGATTCGACATGTTAGTTTCTAAAGGGAGAAAAAAAATGCAAAAGTTTGTACAATGTGCTGAGTATGATGCAAAACCTATTGTAAATTTCTATGCAAGTATGAACACGCCTGTTTTTTGCCCTACACAACTTTATTTGAACTCCAAAATAACTAACGGTTGTCTAAAACCGCCCTTTTCGTATTTATTTTTAGCCTACAAAAAACCTCGGCCGCGTGAGAAGAATGCGTTTTTAACATTTCGTTCAAAGAAGGTAAGTGTTATATTGTATACTGTCATTCTTCAATGATGGGACATGGCCTTTTCGCTCTCACGGCTAGGCGGCGACGCTTAATCATGTGGTCACACCCCTGTTTCACGTTGCATTTTAATGGCCTTAAAAGTTCGCTCGCCAGTAATTAGACTTGACTAAAACTGCTCACTACTGACTCAACATGGTGGATAAATTCTGCCACTGTACATGTGTGTGCCTTGCACGAGACAGGTCTAACCTTGAGAATGGTTACATTTCTAAATCTATTTCCTTGAGTTGGAAACAATGCGCTCATTCGCTCACCAAGCTTTGCCGTGATATATACTGTCCATGATATACTTCCATTCAGTGGCCTAATCCTGAAAATTCAGTCGTATGTTGCCAATGTCCATGCATGGTTGCTGTTTACAGTTGTCCCATCCCGGCGAATTTCACTTAATTTTTCGGCTGAAGGCGCGCACATATTTTCTGTAGTGAAACTTTATTCCATATGTCGATTGTGTTGGCTTATTTTAACCAGGGAATTTTTGTAGCAGGGCGTCGCACACCGAATTCCCGCATGACTAAAATATTCTTTTAAGTGCAGGCCTGTCTTGAGAAGATAGCTGTCTCGATTCAATCTTCGTCCGCAATCATCGTCTGATAATACAGAAAAGAACCTTTTAGCAGTCCAAGATGTTGCCTGGAGTGTGAGTAATGGGGAAATCTTAACTGTTTACTATATAAATCAGAGAAACATTGTCAGTTCCCGACTTTTTTTGTCCTAGCTAGTTGGATTGATAGAATCAACTATCAGGATTTGTACTTAATTGCCATTCATTAAGCAACATACTTGAACATGAAGTGTCACCACGACTCACTTGGAAACAACACCACCCATACGAGAAGAAACCCACTAAGTAATCGACTTCATGACTTGATTTAGAAGAAAAATAGAGAATCGAGTCAATTTCGATTTTCCTGTAATTGGTGCTATGCACGCATTTACAGACGCATGGTAGGAAGAAATCACAACTGCTGAAAATGAGTTTTCAGCTATGACTCTACTGAACATATTTTTGGTTTTGTTCGAAAAAGACTCTACGTGAAAGTTTTGGAAAATAATGTTAGGATCATATGCGAATTTATCAAGAAAGCTATACTGGCAAAAGACGCCTTTTGGAAGCCTTGTAATTTTAGTAAGGGTTCCCCGATATGATGTTTTCCATGAGTTTTCGTTTTACCTTATCTACAAAGGCTGCTTCAGCCCACTCTTCAGATCTTAACGTCTGCGATTGAGAGTACTAGTATTAAACACCGCTGGGATTTTTCCATATACGTAATCACATAATAGGGGGTGTGAAATGTAATTTTTTGGTTGTCGCTTCTCTTCTCAAAATCGAATGGAACGATTCGAAAAGGTTAGGTTTCTAAAGGGAAAATGGCAAAGTATTGTACAATGTGCTGAGTATGATGCAAAACCTATTGTAAATTTCTATGCAAGTATGAACACGCCTGTTTTTTGCCCTATCACAACTTTATTTGAACTCCAAAATAACTAACGGGTTGTCTAAAACCGCCCTTTTCGTATTATTTTAGCCTACAAAAAACCTCGGCCGCGTGAGAAGAATACTTTTTAACATTTCGTTCAAAGAAGGTAATAGTGTTATATTGTATACCTGTCAATTCTTCAAATGATGGGACATGGCCTTTTCGCTCTCACGGGCTAGGCGGCGACGCTTAATCATGTGGTCACAAGCCTGTTTCACGTTGCATTTTAATGGCCTTAAAAGTTCGCTCGCCAGTGAATTAGACTTGAACCTAAAACTGCTCACTACTGAATCACACGGTGTATAAATGCTGCAAATGCACATGTGGGTCCTTGCAACAGGTCTAACCTTGATAAATGGTTACATTTCATAAATCTATTTCCTTGATGTTTGAAATAATGCGCTCATTACGCTCACCAGAGCTTTGCCGTGATATATATAATGTCCATGATATAATTCATTCAGTGGCCTAATCTTGAAAGGTTTCCAATAAGACATTGTAGTCTGTAGTCTACATTGTAACTTGGGTAAGGATGAGGGAGTCATTTTTACATTAGTTAGTGACCTTTTTGGTATTCAAATTCGTCACAAAGTATGAAGATTTGTCAGAATATGTGTAGTTTGGGCCTAGGTGAGGGGAGGTTGCGATTAGTTACAGAACAAATTAATGCAGCTTTTAATGAAAACCTATTTTTGAACCGCCCTCGTCACCCTTGAACTCTATGTTTATTGCTGTCACTCAATTTCTAGGCAAACGTATGATAAACTGCGATAATTTTTGCAAATACTTTGAAGTTCTGATGTTACGCTATATGTTGACATTTTTTCATGTAGGCGAAAATACTTACTTGATGTAAATAACAAATGTCAAATGTATGACAAATTATGTTAAATTCTTGCATTGCAAATTAAAAACCTTAACACTTAACTGCATAAGGGGGTTCCCAGGGACCCATTTTTTGTTTTTCAGCCGGCGATTTTTAACGCTGCAATATATTTGGTTTATATTTTTTGTATTCGTCTAACTTTTAGTTGCGCTTACATTGGTGCAAAAATAATTCAAATCCATCGCGTCGTTGTTGCGTTAATTAGCATTGGGTCCCTAGGAGCCCCCTTATGCACTAACGGAAGTGCCCATAACAAAAATAAAAAATCTTATTAGATTTACTGTGATTCTGATTTTCATAATGCATACACCTAGTGACATAAACAAAGTAAATAATTAATTTTAAAAATCTTGCAAAGTATAGTAGGCCATTGGAGCCATAATATAGCGGTTTACTGTAGGAACCTATGGTAAATTATACAAGTAACCCTAAAAAATATAAAATGGCTTGAGACATTTATGTTTGTGCTTAATATGGTAAATATAGTTCATTCTTCACCAATTAAAGCAATCAGCACAAGTCTAGGTGAAACAATGCCGTAGAAAATGCAGAAACAAATTAGTGTCTTTTTCGCACATTTTGACGCAAAATTAAAATCAATGTTTTGCCCCTAATTTTCTTACTGAACAACTTTCTTCAGTTTTATTTCTTTATTGTAGATGTCTTTGAAGCCTTCTAACATGTGGTGGCTTTCATCTAAAAATCCTTTAGGAAAGTGGTTATATTAGGGGGGTCCCTAGGACCCCCCCCCCCCCGTTATGCACTAACGGAAGTGCAAACCCCTTATGCAGTTAAGTTTTAATGTTCATCCACGTTTTGGCATTTTCACGAGAAAGATCCTCAGTTGAAATACTTTTCTCACCATGGTAACACCCTCTCTTTCAATACTTTCTCACTGAAACACCAGACGAGTGTTCTGTCAGTACGACGCGTTTGTCGATAGTCACCATATCGAAACTTCGATAGTAACAGTTTTGAACTCCCCTGTACGTGATCCGCTCCTTCCTCCTTATTCTGCATACGGGTCTGAATGACTGAAAGCACGTCCAAGAAAACAGTCGGAAGAGAACTTATGGCTATTATACATATGGAACACAACAGAACTGGCCATTTATTCGTGTATAATTGGCATGAACGTGCTCTTATTCATGATTCCCAAATGCCGGAGACTAGTCTTATTGAATTTCAGATTTGACATGCTTCCATAAATATATCCTTTGAAGAAAAGTGCTCCTAAACTCCTAAAATCAGTTAAATTTTTCGCTTGCCTTTAATTGCAAATAAAGAAAAATATTCAAAGAACGTATAAAGTTTTCTCTGATGAAGAAAGATACGATTGTTCCAATAAAAATTATGTGCGGTAAAGAAGACGAAACAAAAGTGAGAACCCATCTAATTTTCAACCTTTGGAAGGTCCTATTAGGAGGCCAGATGTGTTCTAAGCCTGACGGTTGTCATGTTTATATTATTGCGTGATGAACTGCATTTTATTACGTTGACCATATCAAGATGGTAATGTACAGATCGTCAGAAAGTTCGAGTAATCTACACTGTTAAAAATTTCCGTAATTAAGGGCAAACAGATTTCCGGAAATTTAAGGAAAAATGCTGTTTTAGAAAACACTAAAAATAAAAAACAAAAAACATGAAAAAATAGCTAAAAAGTTAATTTACGGAAATATTCAAAAATTTGGCCAGCAATAGAATATTTCCGGACTTTTTTTTTGTTCCGTATTTAAATTACGGCAAAATTCTGTTAAAATACCTATTTTTTTCCAAATAGAGACAAATTTGTAAAATTTATGTCAAAGTTCCGTTAATGAAAGAAATTTATGTAATTTACCCTCAAAATGATGGAAATACTGCATGCCAGAATTTCCGTAAATTTACGGACAGTTTTTTAACAGTGTAGGTTTTTACCATTAAATATGTGCATTCGTCTTACACAACTGAATGTCATAGGGCTATCCGTAGATCTAAACCACAATGATGTGTTTTAGTTTCCTACGCGCCAAGAATGTCAATAGTCTTTTGGATGCTGAAAGTTTAAGAATGGTCTGGTGATTGTTGATTTTTATGAGATTTGCGATGTCTAATTACTCTTTTTTCTCCTCCCACTACCTCTCTCCCAGCAGCCTCCCCCTTCCCTTTCTACCACATACCCATGCTATGGCCGCAATTTCCTCGTTCTTAATTGTCTACTTAACCCTTATTTTTTCCGTTTGCCCTGAGGAATTACATCTTCGAAACAATACCTTATATGACCTCTGGTAAATTGTTGTTTGATTTCATGTGCTGTATAATATTCTTATCTCAAGAAAAGATCCAGGCACTGGAAACAGAATCAAAGTCATGTGTGATACATGTTAAAACTTTCCGTAAAATTAAGACAGAAAAAAGCTTTCCGTAAATTACGGAAAAAAATCTGTTTTAGAAAAACAATAAAAATAAAAAACAAAAAACATAAAAAAATAGCTAAAAATGTAAGTAGGAAATAGTTCAAAAATTTCTGGCAGCAAATTTCCGGACTTTTTTTTTGGTTCCGTAATTTAAATTACGAAAAATTCTGTTAAAATACATATTTTTTTCCATAATGAGACAACTTTCTGTAAAATTACTGTCAAGTCACGTTAAGTGACAGAACTTTCTGCTATACATTACCTTAAAAATTGGACTGGAAATTAACTGCATGCCAGAAAGACGTTAACGTAAACTTTACGGACCTCTTTTTTCACCAGTGTGTAAAGTTGTTAAAACGGCGTTTTTCTAAGCAACCTGCGTTATGCATTTGGGTCAGGACTTAGCTTGGCGGGAAATGGTAAGCAGACAGGTGGGCGCTGTATGCCCCTGCGCTGTTAAACCCACGCGTGATGCAGACGACACATGCATGTTCCATGAATCAATTTTTGTGATGGGTTTACATGATTCTAGGCATGTCAATGATTATTTCATTCGAATATAATATCCTTGAAGGAATATTGGAAGCGATGGAATCGGATCACCCATAGACTCAGTGAGGTTTTCTTTCGGAGACTAGCCGGAACCCAGATTGAGAAGATTGTGGACAATTGTAATTAACGATGTCTGGAAGGATAGATAAACTGCTTAATTCAAAGCTAGAGTACCATGCAGTGTACTATGCTGGGTTTGTTAAAACCGATATCAGACAATCTGCAGACCCACAAAACTGCTGATTTCTGTGGCTCAAATCACTCCACTACTAAGAAACATAGAGGGACACACGTTTTAGGAACAGTACCCTAATCAGCCTATCCAGATAACCCAACGTAGCTGGACCAGCTCCTGAGTTAACTTATGGATTAAAAAGGCAATAACCGACAAATTGCTTGCCTTCAAATATTATTTGTTACCGAGGAAGCTGGAACCCAAAAAGGCACACGAACGAAAGATTTGTTGAACGATATAGAGTTTTACAGAGTTAAGCATCGGCGACGAAACGATTTTCAAAGTGCCAATTTATCTGAGCAATTTTCAATCATTTACTATCGTTTTTTCTATGGTAAGCCCAACGTGTATCATCAATCAATTTTGAAAAGTGGGGCTTCACTTTCAATAGTGGAGGGCCATGGGGCCCCTGCCCAAGTTCCTACCCCGGTTCCGCAGCCGTTGGGGTTAACACCATTGATCAGAGCGATAAAAGGCCAGCGTTGCTTCCTAAAAGCAGAGAATGGGTTCCAAAATCCAAGAGTTGCTACTAAGGTTAGTGATCATATTGCCGTCATTAATGGGAGTTTCCGTAACGTGATCCATCTGACACACTTTTTTCTGGCACACTTATGAATTCGGAAACCCTTCACAGAATAAAGCACATGTTTATTCCGTTAAGGTTTCCGAATTCATAGGTGTGTCATTAATTGTGTTCTGCGGTAGGCCCATATGATCTTGTACAGAGTCTGCACATGATGTTGGTGGTTTTGGGGCAACATTGATCTGCTGATTCCAAATCTTGATGCAATGTGTCATCCTTGAGCATTTTTAGAGGTAGAAGAGGAGGGATTGACATTTTTTTCTTAAGAAACATGATAGAAACTTAAGTCTTTGGGTAAATAATAAGTGTATCACAAAGTACTCAAAAAACCTGCAATTTCAAATTTCTTGCATATTAATTAGCTAATTTCCATATTTAATTAGCGCAAATTACACAGGTTTGGAAAAAATGTAGCTCCGCAATAAAATGTCACAGAAAGTTGATTGAGGTGTCAAATTAAAGCTTTTGAAAAGATCTATGCATTGCGCATTGGTCTAACTTGAAGGATAGCACATCCCACAATAGAGGGGGTTGGTATAACCAAAAATATGATTTGACACACATGAATTTTGGAACATCTGACCAAACCTGAAAACTATCGAACCGAATGTCCGATTTGAATGGGATAAAAAGTATTTTAATGCGAAAAAATGTGCTCTGTTGAATAATGTAGAAACAAATTTTTGAAAAAAATATTAATTTTGGGGGGTTTAATCCCTCCCCTTCTACCTTAACATTTTGAGATATGGAATGGTGTAAATTAACAGGGGCAAATTTTGTAACTGTGTCATACTGGGTTAAAAGGTGCATAGACATGTTCATCTGGTTCAAGGATGAAAAAAAGTTATAATTTCCTATATCTACAACCGTCTCTGTTTGCACGACAGGCAAAAAACTGTTTAAGGTCATCTTGGGGATATATAGCATTGATAATAATACGAGTGATTTCAAGTTGTTCGTATGGGAATGTTAAAACCGGAAATATACATTTACTTTATGTTAATCAGCTCAAAGTTATCTAACAGAGACCAGAGACCCCATATACCCTGTGGGCTTTTATAATATTTCCCCTTAATTGTACCACGAATGTAAGACAAATTACATAACATGTAATTTGCATTGCTATCTAACACCAAGCATGAAGAATTTGAGCAAATTTTGAGAGGAATCTGTCCAATGTAAAAGTTTTATCCTAGGATGACCTTGAGCCATTTTAAGCCTCCTGTGTTAAAAGTTATTGTTTAGATATAGCAAAACTATACCTTTTTTAATCCTTAGTATTTCTCCGCTGCTCCAGGAGCATATGACATTGTGCATTCAAATATGCTCCAGGAGCATATTTGACTTGCATTATTTTCTAGATTATGCTCCAGATCATGGTCCTGGACCATATGCTCCTGGAGGATAATTTAGGGCCAAAATCTCTTAGAAGTCCTTTCAAGGAATAAGCAATTCTGTACTTCCGGTTCAGGATGAGTATCGGAAAGTGCAATTGAGCCAGGTCAGAGCAGACGATCAGTGTAGTGAATAACTTGAATTGAGAAAATATGAAATTGTAAACCATACCAGCTTTTCTATAATTCCCGGCACAAGCTCGCAAGTGGTTCTTCACCATCACAGTGACATAGCGGCTGTGCATTTGCAGACAATCATCTACCCATGAAGGGAACGCCATTCAAATTGTACAGAAATCGCCACTCGCGATAAATATACAATTTACACGTGACCAAGGGCTATAGGTTGGACATGCGCAGTAGGAAATCAAAAAGGGCTCCTACATAATGTATTGGAATCCCCTAATTCAATGTTTTTAGTTCGGCTGTTATTGTTGTTATTTTTTAGTTGTTTGTTAGTTCGGTAGTTCGGTTGTTTATTTGTTCGGCTGTTTGTTTGTTTCTTTTTTCACTCATTTTTGTTCTGTTATTTTGTTTAGTTTTGCTCTGATGATATTCCACTAGAAACACTACATAGAAAATCACACCTCCTTATTCCGGACTTTTACCAAAAAGATGTACGCAGTAATGTTACATAATTTTGTGCAAAAAGCCTTTAGACATGAATGGATATTCCCTTTAAAGGTTAACTGAACAAATAACGCAATATTAAATTGTAGTTTTGCAGAGCCAAATATAACCATCCCCAAAACATGGTTACAATGTCACCCAACAGCTTTTAGGCGATTGTCAGAAATGTTAAAAACATTTCAAGCAAGTGTTAAACATAACAAAACATTTTCAAAACCCTTTCAAAACGTTTTACTTAAAAGGTTTCAAGAAAATGTTTTCCAAACCTTTTTGAGTCCCGATATTAAACGCTCTTATAACCTCTTAAACACTTAGACAAAATGTCTGCATTTTCACAACAAAGCTTAACCTAAAATATAAACTGTGGTTAAAATTTAAAAAAATATTTACGTGCTAAAGATAAAGTGGCTAATCTGTAGTTTTTAACTGAAGTGAAGCCGCAAAACAAAGCAATCAATGTTTTTCATTTCTGAGCTTCTTACCGATAACGATATGCAAGAAGATGCAAGAAGATTAAAACTCAAATGTCAGACGTGAGAATCCAGGTCTTACGCTGTGAAAATCCAATTAAAGCAGGATGGTTTCAAATTGAATTTTGAAAAAGTGGATTTTTCTACCTGTATACTGTCAATAAATACACTGTACAAATAATATGTTCATGTAACCTGTAAGGTAAACGATGGTTTGGAATTTAAAGCGGCACTGGCGCATTTTCAGAAAATATGAAATTTCTTCAATTTGCTCGCAAATGATAGGTCATTTGAAGAATAGAGATATATTTTACACATAAAAGTAACATCCCCAAAAACAGAGAGGGACATTAATAAGAGGCTAGAGACATCCAGGTAATTTGAAAAAAAAAAAAAAAAAAAAAAAAAAAAAAAAAAAAAAAAAAAAAAAAAATGCATTGCTATCTAACACCAAGCATGAAGAATTTGAGCAAATTTTGAGAGGAATCTGTCCAATGTAAAAGTTTTATCCTAGGATGACCTTGAGCCATTTTAAGCCTCCTGTGTTAAAAGTTATTGTTTAGATATAGCAAAACTATACCTTTTTTAATCCTTAGTATTTCTCCGCTGCTCCAGGAGCATATGACATTGTGCATTCAAATATGCTCCAGGAGCATATTTGACTTGCATTATTTTCTAGATTATGCTCCAGATCATGGTCCTGGACCATATGCTCCTGGAGGATAATTTAGGGCCAAACTCTCTTAGAAGTCCTTTCAAGGAATAAGCAATTCTGTACTTCCGGTTCAGGATGAGTATCGGAAAGTGCAATTGAGCCAGGTCAGAGCAGACGATCAGTGTAGTGAATAACTTGAATTGAGAAAATATGAAATTGTAAACCATACCAGCTTTTCTATAATTCCCGGCACAAGCTCGCAAGTGGTTCTTCACCATCACAGTGACATAGCGGCTGTGCATTTGCAGACAATCATCTACCCATGAAGGGAACGCCATTCAAATTGTACAGAAATCGCCACTCGCGATAAATATACAATTTACACGTGACCAAGGGCTATAGGTTGGACATGCGCAGCTAGGAAATCAAAAAGGGCTCCTACATAATGATTGGATCCCTAATTCAATGTTTTTAGTTCGGTGTTATGTTGTTATTTTTTTAGTTGTTTGTTAGTTAGGTAGTTCGGGTGTTTATTTGTTCGGCGTTTGTTTGTTTCATTTTTTCACTCATTTGTTTGTTATTTTGTTTAGTTTTGCTCTGATGATATTCCACTAGAAACACACTACCATATAGAAAATCACACCTCCTTATTCCGGACTTTTACCAAAGATGTACGCAGTAATGTTACATAATTTTGTGCAAAACGCCTTAGACAGGAAGGGATATTACCCTTTAAAGGTTAACTGACACAAATAACGCAATAATTAAATTGGGTTTTGCAGAGCCAAATATAACCACCCCAAACATGGTTACAATGTCACCCAACAGCTTTTAGGCGATTGTTCAGAAATGTTAAAAACATTCAAGCAAGTGTTCAACATACAAAACATTTTCAAAACCCTTTCAAAACGTTTTACGTAAATGGTTTCAAGAAAATGTTTTCCAAACCTTTTTGAGGTCGACGATATTAAACCGCTCTTTAACCTCTTAAACACTTAGACAAACAAAATGTCTGCATTTTCACAACAAAGCTTAACCTAAAATATAAACTGTGGTTAAATTAAAAAAATATTTACGGTTAAAGATAAAGTGGCTAATCTGTAGTTTTAAATGAGAAGTGAAGCGCAAAACAAAGCAATCAATGTTTTTCATTTCTGAGCTTCTTACCGATAACGATATGCCAAGAAGAATGCAAGAGAGTTTAAAACTCAAATGTCATGACGTGAGAATCCAGGTCTTACGCTGTGAAAATCCAATGAAAGCAGGGAAGGTTTACAAATTGAATTTAAAAAGGGATTTTTCTACCTGTATACTGTCAATAAATACACTGTACAAATAAATGTTCATCAACCGGTAAGTGTAAACGATGGTTGGCGATTTAAAGCGGCCACTGGCGCATTTTAGAAAATTAGGAAATTTCTTCAATTGCTCGCAATTGATAGGTCATTTGAAGCATGCGATATCTTTTACACATAAAAGTAACATCCCCAAAAACAGAGAGGGACATAAATAAGAGGCTAGAGACATCCAGGTAATTTGAAAAAAAAAAAAAAAAAAAAAAAAAAAAAAAAAAAAAAAAAAAAAAAAAATGCATTGCTATCTAACACCAAGCATGAAGAATTTGAGCAAATTTTGAGAGGAATCTGTCCAATGTAAAAGTTTTATCCTAGGATGACCTTGAGCCATTTTAAGCCTCCTGTGTTAAAAGTTATTGTTTAGATATAGCAAAACTATACCTTTTTTAATCCTTAGTATTTCTCCGCTGCTCCAGGAGCATATGACATTGTGCATTCAAATATGCTCCAGGAGCATATTTGACTTGCATTATTTTCTAGATTATGCTCCAGATCATGGTCCTGGACCATATGCTCCTGGAGGATAATTTAGGGCCAAACTCTCTTAGAAGTCCTTTCAAGGAATAAGCAATTCTGTACTTCCGGTTCAGGATGAGTATCGGAAAGTGCAATTGAGCCAGGTCAGAGCAGACGATCAGTGTAGTGAATAACTTGAATTGAGAAAATATGAAATTGTAAACCATACCAGCTTTTCTATAATTCCCGGCACAAGCTCGCAAGTGGTTCTTCACCATCACAGTGACATAGCGGCTGTGCATTTGCAGACAATCATCTACCCATGAAGGGAACGCCATTCAAATTGTACAGAAATCGCCACTCGCGATAAATATACAATTTACACGTGACCAAGGGCTATAGGTTGGACATGCGCAGTAGGAAATCAAAAAGGGCTCCTACATAATGTATTGGAATCCCCTAATTCAATGTTTTTAGTTCGGCTGTTATTGTTGTTATTTTTTAGTTGTTTGTTAGTTCGGTAGTTCGGTTGTTTATTTGTTCGGCTGTTTGTTTGTTTCTTTTTTCATTTGAAGCAAGTGTTAAACATAACAAAACATTTTCAAAACCCTTTCAAAACGTTTTACTTAAAAGGTTTCAAGAAAATGTTTTCCAAACCTTTTTGAGTCCCGATATTAAACGCTCTTATAACCTCTTAAACACTTAGACAAAATGTCTGTATTTTCACAACAAAGCTTAACCTAAAATATAAACTGTGGTTAAAATTTAAAAAAATATTTACGTGTTAAAGATAAAGTGGCTAATCTGTAGTTTTTAACTGAAGTGAAGCCGCAAAACAAAGCAATCAATGTTTTTCATTTCTGAGCTTCTTACCGATAACGATATGCCAAGAAGAATGCAAGAGAGTTTAAAACTCAAATGTCAGACGTGAGAATCCAGGTCTTACGCTGCGAAAATCCAATTAAAGCAGGATGGTTTCAAATTGAATTTTGAAAAAGTGGATTTTTCTACCTGTATACTGTCAATAAATACACTGTACAAATAATATGTTCATGTAACCTGTAAGGTAAACGATGGTTTGGAATTTAAAGCGGCACTGGCGCATTTTCAGAAAATATGAAATTTCTTCAATTTGCTCGCAAATGATAGGTCATTTGAAGAATAGAGATATATTTTACACATAAAAGTAACATCCCCAAAAACAGAGAGGGACATTAATAAGAGGCTAGAGACATCCAGGTAATTTGTAGGCTAATTTTTAAGTTTGCCGTAACTTTAATCAACGAATGTGTCTATTACATGAATATGATAGACTCGTACTCATTGATATTAAAACCACAAAGGTCACAGACCAGATAAACAAGGTGCATGCCGTGAGACTCAACTCTGGCGTTCGTTTTCTTGTGTTACATGCCATTTCCGCTTCGTCTGCTGAATTAATGTCGCCGGCGACATTAATTATAAAATCGTTCTGTTTACCCATTAGCGCACTGATTTGGGCTTAATAATTTAAGCTGAATGCTAATATATATAAAAGCTTTATAATCATGCAAAAATATCAATTTTGAAAAATCTAGAGGGCGCGCTATTTTTCAAATGTGCAAGTGTCTCTTTAATTGATGTGATATTTACTATGATGATGCGTGGAAAAGTAGACCTGTGTAGGTTGAAGCCTAGGGCACCGGAGGAGTTCTTACTCGAAAAAGTAGTACACCTGTTCGGTGAACTACAGTATCACAGAGTCGAATTCATCACGACGGAAGCTTATTGTCCAAAGCAAGGCAAATTCTAAAATAAAGCAAGATGATTAATAACAGTAAACCACCAGAGAGATAGTTGATCCCATTGAGTTGTGAATTTGACTTATTACACGTGGTGGTGAGTCATGAGCTCACCAATCATGCTAATAAAAGTAATGATTATGAAAAGGTCATTCTGGTAACCTGACACGCTTTTCCGTTACCTAGTAAAACTAATTCCAACATTAATCGTAACATAACCCTTAAACCAATTTAACTTGGACCATAATGAACAAATAGACCTCTGGAAAGGCAAACTGACCTCTGAGTTTTACGCAGGGTTACCGCTTCGGTTTTTAACTTGAAGTCCACTGGACCACATAATTTCCAAATGTTCAGAATTGTCCAGTGGAAAATTCTGTGGTCCAAGACAACTTAATAAATGTTTGTAGTACTACTAATCGGGGCTTATCATTTTCTAAATACTCCATGAATTTACCGAAACATGTCACAAAGGGATTACATGGTACGTAATTAGGATGACCTCTACAATTATATTGGCGAATAAGGTAATTAATATTTATAAGCTGTAATTAATATTTATACTATACCTCATATGCTCTATCATCCTACCACATTAGAATTGGCTTTTGGGTTTTGTTTTTATTTAGATTAGACAAGCCGCTGTTGTTTTCCAGTTTATCTATTTCCACGCGTCTGTGTTGGACAAACGCTCGTATGACTATAATTTTGACATCGCAAAATCTATTTAATTAGATTCATCATAGAATATTCTATCAAAATTCGCTTTTTTGATAAAAAAATTAAATTAAAACAAGAAACGAACACAAATAAACCGAAGCAACAGCGTAAATATTTTTTTTTAAATCGTATATGCTTCATAAAATGTTTAAATATTGAACAATTCGCTATTACTGTCAGCCTTACGTATTTTCAATTATTATTACACGTCAAAAACATGAATACATTACTGATGTTTTACCGTTGTTTGACCCTAATTCAATGCAGACTCGACTCATTGAATTACAGAACATCCCCTCAAATATTCAACAATTTCCTGTATTTGGCTATTCCAGTTTGGCCATTGAAATGTATTTTAAATAATGTTCAACAATTTATATAAATTAAGTTTCTAATAAGAAAAATCAGTGAATGTAGTTTCAAATTTCTCAATGTTTTTTTTTATGAGTTAGTGTTAGATTGTTTGTAATGCATATAGTTCCCAGTAATTTCTCCAGATTCTGAAATAGGGTTTTGATCAGTTCATTCCTGGCATCGTCCAAGTCGAAAATAATATCCCCACCAACTTGCCAATGAACATTTATTTTTACATTGCAAAAATAGGATTTTATACTCACCAAACGCAGTGTACGGTAGTGTATCAGCTTTCAGATGCGTTTTATTTCACTGTATTCCTGTATTCCCCTTCTGAAGATACGGCTGATCAAAGTATATATAACATGTGGACATTTTACAGGGTACCAGGCGTATTTCGTTTCTAGAGCGATATGTTGAATTTTCAATAAAATAATGAATATGAAATACATTTAATATTGCCTATATCTTTTGTTTGTTTGCTTGTTTTTGTTTTCTTTTTTATTTCCCTTTGTTTTTAAATCATTTATGGCAATCGATAAAAAAATCCACGAAGCTTTTTTTCCCCGGAATGTTCCAGTAGGTCATAAATATATGTATATTTTTTTTTAAAAATTACGTTCGTTCATAGGACTATCGTTGTTACCATGGAAACCAGTGTGAAAATTAATATTATTTTTTGAACAACTTCAGAGCAAGGCCTACATGTACATAATATATATAGGTGAAAACTTTAATGTGTGAAAAATCAAGAAATCACTTGGGGCTCTTCCCCCCAAAGAAATTGGCCTCTGTAAACTAGGAGAGAAACACAAAGTTTACGTACCTTATACCAAATTAGAAAAGAGACGCCTATAATAAGATTCAGATTTGAACTTTAATCAAAGCAGGTAAGGGGTGTTTTTGTAAAGTCCACTTCTTTCTGACACACTTATGAATTCGGAAACCTTAACGGAATAAACCCCACAGTTTATGTAGTTTATTCCGTTAAGGTTTCCAAATTCATAAGCGTGTCAGAAAGAAGTGGGTCACCTTACAGAAATACCGCAGATAAAAAAAAAAAAAAAAAAAAAATGCCTGTAATGATCAAACTGTTCCTTCTGGTATATTGCTGCATATCTTCAGTTATCTGTCTGTTCATGTCAAGATTGGTGGACATGATCTCAATTTTTGTTTCCATATCCTTTGTTACCTTTTTGAGATCATCGTTTTCACACTCCAAATCATGAACTCGTCCCTCCAGTACCTCAACTCTGTTTGTCAATGTAGCAAGGGTGTCACTTATTGCCCGTTTCACTTGGTTCTGTAGAAACTCCTTAAAATCCTCACTTGCTATAATTTCCTTAACAAATTGGGATGATGATTATGTAGTTTATTCCGTTAAGGTTTCCAAATTCATAAGCGTGTCAGAAAGAAGTGGGTCACCTTACAGAAATACCGCAGATAAACGTTCTGCTCGGCAGTACATCATATCGTCGTTTTTTAATATTATGACGCAAAACACAACATTTCGAATCTAATTCTGTTCCCGAGTATAGTAAATAATTACAACAATTGCCAATTGTCTTTAGAGCCTGTCCTAGCCGCGTACGTATAGCTTTGGTTTTATATTTCATTTAATGTCGACTGCTATGTTTCAGTTACTGCGACATCTGGTTTCCGTCACCTTGAGTTAAATATTTCAGTCACCACCACTCTTCTTACCTCTCCCCATGCAAAATATAAACGTGCATGGTTATTCCCCATTTACTGCGCTGCCTCGCTTGGATGCTTGATAACTTGCATGCTTCATGTCTTGAACTACTCCCCAACTTACGATCTTGAGAAGGCATCGCTCTAATTTTATATCGTCAGCTTATCACGAATATAGTTTCTATGGTGTCAAGTTGCTCACATTGGAGCTTAATTCATTATTTTTATTATTTATTATTGTTATAATTATTTTGCGTTAATTACTCATTGTTTCAGAAAGAATCACTCGAAGTATATGGCGGATAATGACTTCGTTCCAGTGCATTCGTCAAGATAACTTGCACTTGAGCATGATTGTGTGGCGCTCGATCTACGAACACAGTTATCTTGACGGATGCACTCAACTCAGATCATCATCCTCATTTTAATCCGTGGTCTTATCACAGCAATCAAAATCAACAAAGGTGTGTTTAAGTTGAATATTACACACATGTTTATAACATTCGGCTGGACGTTTTGCGCAAATTTCGAATCAACAGGGCTTGAACTGTGCAAACACTAAACCAGCACAGTTCACTTTAAACGCTAGTTCCATTCAAGCTTGCTTTCGGAATTATTTTACGCAAATCGTCTTCTGGATTTCGAGTTATTTTTATCCTACAATACCCACAAATGTCAACAGTCAGTACATGTCACGTTAACATCATTTTTTTATTTGTAACTCAGGGATTATTTCAGCTTGCAGAACATCATTTGAATCGATAGAAAATATCAGGTTGTAAACACTATGTGTTCAAATGGCACATTAAGTAAGTTAAAAACTGACCATTTCACCTAATCGGTTTAGCGTTAGTCCCTTGTTGACGTCTAGCCATTAAATGTTTACAATGTCCAAACCTAATTTCCACAAAATGTTTCATCAATAACATGTTTAATGTAGCAAAACCGCGTCTTCGTGTATTTGTGCTATTTTCTTCGTAGGGCAAAAACGAAATACTCATTCAATATGAAATTCTGAGAAATATAATGCGGATTAATGAAATCTCAAATTCGATACAAAACACAGCTGGAAAATAGAGCCCACAGCCCAGAAATAATGTAGTATCCAGGTCAGGAAACGCTAGGCTAGCTTTCAAGGCATTTAACAACTGTTAGATTATTTGATTTGTAAAAGAAGCTGTCTAAAGACTGTTCACTATAGGATAGGACATATCAGTTATTTTGATAATGAACAATGAGTAACACTAGAGAGACCGGAAGAGAGCGTACGAGTTTGTAAGTGGGTGGCAGTCGAAAAAGAAATGATCAATGTCGTCTCACATATCCCATTTTACAATTGTGACATTGGTCATTTCTAACAATCCAGACGATAACGTAAAAGTAGGTTTAGGTACTTAAACCTTACTGATGTCGTACGTTTCCACAATGCAACGCGATATTTGCAAGGAAATGCATACGATTTTACAAAGAACTGTCTATATAGACTATTTGGCGTAGACCAAACAACCAACTATATAACAAATTCTGTTGTCCCCATCGGGGGGCTAAGGGAAAACCAAGTGTAATTTCGTAATAAATGATTAAAATCATATAACTGTCTGTTCCCGCGCATAAAACTGGCACATTTTCTTGAAAATGAATAAAATATCACCTCAATTTCTCTTTCCCAATATCAGTGACCAGTGGATATGTATATACTTCAGCAAATTATTAACCAAAATATTACAATAGGCCCGGTATGCGGAGCCATTGTTATAGTCAGGTGTTATCACCTACATGATTCGTGTTGAGTAACAAAATACCCGTCCTCTTCACAATAACTAACCAGTTTACATTATAATATAGGTCGTTGACCCTAAGTTTTAATCTGAAAACGCGTTAAATTGAATAGAAATGTAGTTACGCAATAAGTTACGGATTTAATTCTGCACAAAGTTGTTAGGTCAAAGCTTACCCAGCAACATTCTGTCATGATGTTTGTTTGTCTTTCTTTCTTTTCGAATAAATGATGAAAAATATGGTCAAAGTTAATTGAACACGCACTATAGAAGCTCAAGATTTACTTATATGTGAATGAGGATAAGTATGTTGTGTTTACGTCATTAAAAATACTTCGTCTAAATCGGTAACACCTGAATCTCTTCAACCGCGAGACAATATAACAATGGTCATTCACTCCCAGATGAAAAGGAATCTGAAGTGTTTTCTATACCACATACTGGGTCGGTAATTGATTATCTTTAGCTCCATTGTTTGCTGAAGTCTAGTGTATCTATTGGTCACTGATACTGGGGGAAATAAATTGAAGTGACATTTTATTCATTTCCAAGAAAACGTGCCAGTTTTATTTGCGGGAACAGACGGTTATATGATTTTAATAATTTATTATGGATTTACACTTGGTTTCCCCTTAGCCCCTCGATGGGGACAACAAACAACAGCATAGAAGGACATATCCCATAGTCTAATACTATTTATTTCTAAAGATGGGAGCTTAAAATGGTCAGACAACGAGGCTAAAATGCTATAATGAACAAATTGTTTGTGGCAAAAGTTGAAAATTTATGTGAATTTGGTTTCTCGATCCATATGCGTTCCCGTAGGTTTTCCTCCTGCTTCTAAAATCGAGCTGTTCTGGTATCGTGCTTTCTCTGATGTGTTGAGCTCCTTTCATATCTGCCGTACAGTGCCTTGAGTGCGTTAAAAATACACAAATTATTATTTGGTATCATTATTTGGTATCATTGTCATTATGTTTTTTCTTAATATTTTTAACTTACACATACAATATCACATCCGCACGTAGAATGCTTTTCTTTGTTAATGTCATGTATTAGATGTTTCAACCCGTCACCGTCACTTTTTGAAATAAATCGTATGTATTTCTTCTACGTGTTCCATTGTACGGCGTGAATATTTTGATTGCCAGAGAAGACCAAGGCCACAACACAGGGATTGTAGAACTAAGCATATGAGGTCATATGGCCACTTTTTCGACTCCCTACTACTTAAAAACCCCTTTTCTCTTTTAACTGCGTTCTATTTAACACTTAAGTGGATTAGGTCTTTTTACACACGTTAGTGTTTTGCCATTTTCTTCACCATGATGCACTCAAAATGTTAACTAATGACGTTTGTGAATTGGTTATTTGATACAGCCTAGTATTTTCCATGGTGACTTTTTCCAAACCATGGCCATGGATTTTTCCATTCACTTGTAGTACAGGTGAAATGAATTCCGGATCAAATTACATGTCAGGAATGAAGAAACATTCTATTTGTATATAGTAGGAACATTTTGAGTCCTCATATATGTGTAGCCACCAAAGGTCAAAGGTGATTTAATTAATCTATTAAACCAAATGTATATTGCTAGGCTACAACAAACAATTTAAGATCCAAACGCACTTCTAAAAGTCTTTATCTGAAAACAATACCAAGTCCTAATTGAATCAGCAACCTGTTTGATATTCAACTTCGATAACGAGAGCAAATGATCTCCATAAGATGATGTTATCATTAGGATGAATAGATTTCATGGCTCTTTATATGATTCTATTCTTCTGCTAAGGAAAAAAGCTTGTCAGAACCTGTACAAATTTACTTTGGTTAATACATGATGACCCACTTTTCGTCACTCAAAACATCAAAAATACAGGCTCCGTATATTTTTCAGGTTCCAATGTTTATGTATCAATTTAATCACGATCTTTCTCCTTGTGACCTACTTGATACGAATCATTTTATTATATACAAAACAGTGATATTCGCATTTATCAAACTAATACAAACCTTACTTATAATACCATCCAAGGCTTAGAAGGTACACTACTAGGGACGTATCATTAGATTTTGAAGACACTACACTGTAATAAATTACTGTAAATTTACATGACTGACGGTAAAATACCGTAATACAGAATAGTTTCTGCATAAAGTATACACTGGACGGGGACACAATTATATTTTGCAGTAAACGGTGACAGAATAATAGTCATTATCAGTGATTCACCCGAAAGAACCAAAATTTTGCAGAGTTGCTTAAAAGTGGACGATAAGTCTGTAGAATTCTCATAAGTTTTTTTTTCAACTGAAAATTGACCAAGAGAGAAAACATTAGTGTTCAAAGAAATGGATATATATGTAATTACGTGTTGTTGTAAGTGTCCGTAAAGAAAATATCTGATTTTGTTCTTATTTGGTTGCTTTTAATCTTATAGCTTGTAGCCTTTGTAGGGTATGTTAGGATATACCTATACTTGTTTGAAGACATTGCCAAAATCTGATTTTGGATATTTGTTCGATTTTTTTTTTATTTTATAAATTACTGATAGTGCCTATAAGGGAGCATTGAAGTTTGGGCCTATATCCGATCTTTTATATCGGATCTGTTATTTATTTCATTACTTTCAGGTTTAAGTATACTTTTCTTTAGAGATGGAAGGGGAAAGTTTGTCCGATTGTGTTGTTGTTTTTACTCACTGGGGTGATTTTTATGCATCCCATACTTCGTTCAATTTCCTATTAGTTCTGCTAACTACATGTACTTTGTATGGTATTCTGTTTTTATATCATATGCGCCATAAGGACATTTTCTTTGTGTAGATCAAATGCTTTCTTAATATTAAGTAACACGATAGTTCCTGGAATTTCTTTTTATATCAGAGTAGTCAATAATATAGAAAATGAATTTTATATTATTACCAAAATTTCTAGATTCGCAATAGTTTCCGCAATTATTTTGCAAACTGTTAACAAAGAAATGTGCCGATTTTCGTGTTAATTTTCACTGTAAAAATATATCTATAAATTTATGGCAGCGAAATTTCCAGACGTTTTCAGTAAGTTTACAGACTTTTCCGTAAAACAATAGAAGCTTTATTCAATTTGCGGAACTTTTACAGCATTTTTATGGAAATTTGCCTCAGATTACGGGAAACATTGCGTATATAAGTTTCCGTAATTTAAAAATACAAAAGTTCTGGAAATTTTGCTGCCAGAAATTTTGGTAAATTTCCGTAAATTAACAAGTTCAATTTTTGTTTGTATGATTTTTTTATCATGGCGCATAATATGAAAACTCCAAAATTCAAATTTATGAATAAATTATCACATTGAAAGAGTTCAAGAGGCATTTCTTATACAATTTTTGCTTTTTAGTGAATTTAAGAAAACATTTTGATGTCCATTAATTTACAGAAATTTTTAACCGTGTTCAAAGCATCTTTACCCTTCTTTGGTGGCAATGTAATGATACCTTTCCTTGGGGGCATAGCAGATACATCAATGAAAAAATGTAGAAGCCCACTGGTAACCTGGTGATTTATTTAATTTCATGGACATAATGGTCTCATTAACTTTATTCTTTGTAATGGCCTTATAAATTTCGTTTCTTGATATGGGTGTGATAGTTAACAGGTAACATGTGTAATGTACTCAAGAGTTTCATTTTTTTCGAGCAATCCTACCAAAGACATCCGTGTAAACAATGGAACCATCATCAGTCTTTTCACCAACGTTTTAAGAAAAAAATGTTTCTTTCACCATCTTCTGCCCAACAGCATTTACAGGGAACAATGAGACCTTTTGTTTCAAGATTCTAAATTGTATTAAACTACTGGGTTTTTAATGACATAAGCTCATCTTGTAATGACTCATCGGCAGACCTACCATTTGACTGATTTCATCAGTAACTGTGGATGATTTTTCAAGATGTCAATCTTTCTTTTTTCTTGGTTAATATTCCATGTAATGACCCGTAATGTTAATTGTAAATTTAACAGGGTATCATAATATGATATTGGCAGTCAGGACGATCGCCAAATATGGAGATAAGTATGAGATACTAATGCCTTCACATAATCCTCTTGTGCCAATGGCCATATCCCTAACGTCCCGTAACTGCATTTTATTGCACTTTTCAAAAATCACGGAGCAGACCCCTGCCTTGTTTTTAGGGGAAATTTCCCCTAGATCTAACAAGAAAACCAACGCTATTTCCTTTTTTGCGGTGATCGTTAGGTTAGTAGTCATTTTTTTTCGAAAAACACGTTAGGAATATAGGGTTCTCATTGTCTCTAGTTGTGTGGTCACGCTTGGTCAGTAACTAGGCCTATAACACAAGCACGCCATGATAACACTATTCAAAAGTAAGCGGGATGTAATGTATCCAATACATGTGTCCTACACTTTACTAAGGGAGTTGATTTTATGGAACTTCTTGTTGTAACCATTTTTTTCAATCGTTCCATTTCTGGTACAAAGTTTTTTGAATATGTACAGGTTCTCCATCGAAGCACAACAAGTAGTAGTACACTCGAC
Organism: Ophioderma brevispina; assembly: GCA_023653785.1. Classification (NCBI taxonomy): domain Eukaryota; kingdom Metazoa; phylum Echinodermata; class Ophiuroidea; order Amphilepidida; family Ophiodermatidae; genus Ophioderma; species Ophioderma brevispina. The sequence continues at coordinate 38,471 of JAMKCH010001700.1, forward strand.
GTTAAAAATCTTAAGTTCAATATTTGGCGATAGTCCAGAATGACTAGGATTGCGACTCATAGTGGGTCTTTTGAAAACTTATTAAGTTTACCTTTGATAAACTCAGTAACATGACTATCAATTTGCAAGTATCAGAATGATCAGAGGAAATACGTGAACCAAATTTGGAGTAATTACAATTACCAACAAAGTTACTCGAACGAGGATAAAATCTAATCTAGAAGCAACTTTAGCGCGGTGTATATTGTTTTAAGGAAGGCGGATTTTTTTCAAATATCAATTAAGTAAAATTCTTGAATTAAAATATTAATAATTGTAAGAGATCTCCTACTCGAGTGATTCGAGAGTCTTCTTGATGATCAAGTGGACTAAATAAAGTCTTCACCAATAATAAGTGTAGAATACTCAAACTTAACCATTTGCGCAAACACATTTTTTTAATCAAGTCATCACTATTTGCAGCACTAATGTATTATCAAAAGAGCCGAAATATGATTAATATATAAAGAAACAATCAAATACCGACAATATTGTAAGAATAGGAACCCCTTTGCTATTTGGCCACAAAACTACACATGCTCGCCCTACTGGGATTTCCAAAAAAAGGGAAAAAATATTACATCACTCCTAATGTTAAGCAAATAATGAAAACTTTCTGCGTTCTCTGTAGGACCAAGACCTAAAATGAAAAACACAACCCTGGTTCAAAAGCGAAACACGGGCGGCGCAGCCAAAATACAAAAATATGTGCGCAAATAATTTTAAAAAGTTTACAAATACAATAACAATGTTGAAAAAGTCCGAGAATCCTGGCGGTAAATGGTCACACACAGTTTATGTCCGTCTGATTCGCTCTTCAACATGGTGGCAGTTGAAGAAAATAAATTATCAAAGTCATCATAATCAAATTTGACAGTCACGATTTTTAAAAATGGGCTGAACCTTCAACCTTCAACTTCTAAAAAATACCTCTGTACTTAGATAAAGATCAACAAAATTATGATTCCCTGTTAACCACTTTGCCGTTCAGTCTTTCATGGTGGAATCAGAGTAAAAAGTCTTCCCTTCATGTTGGATAGTGTCTTGAACATTTCCGCTTTCTCTTACGTGGCTGAAAAATTCTTCTAGATAAATCATCCGAGACGCATCTCTTCACCCTGAACTCATGACGCTTGAATTTCTCCACACAATGCTTCACCCTTTTTCGCTCGGACCGACTGCTTCATGAATCCAGTAAGTTCCCTTGCCTATGCAAATGGCTTAATGGATGTTATTTTGAACAAAAACAACCCTTACTCGTGTATTTAATAACCAAACGCCAAGATATTGTTGTCAAGATATATCGAATAATATAGATTGGTGACAAAATATTAAAACAGACTTGTCAAAAAGTATTTGACGAATTTTACATACCTGTACGATAAATGTTCAAACATTTCAGCCCCAAAATATATTGATATATTGATCAAAAATTGCGGTGGAGTCAATATTATGATATGATCATTTATGTTATAGTCTGCCTTTTATTTGTGTCAGTTCATTAAAAAAGTTCTTGATGATGCCATTCATCCTGAGAGGTTGTATATTGCATCCTGGAAATCAATACAACCTTCACGTGGTGTAGATTGAGCCGTAATTTTTGCATGGCCTCACCTGAGGCCGGTGTGAAAGTAATCATTGTCCGGCAGGTATCATAGTCCGGGCTCCATAGACGACAATGGAATAAAGCGTGAAACTAATGTTGCGTGAAGAGTCAACTGAATCGATTGCCCTATTGTTCACCATTGTTCCCGGACTGTGAGCCCGGAGGACCATATCTCCTGCCACACCGGTTACTGAGATTGAAAATCGAATATCATTCATAATTTGTAATCCTTCTATCATGTAAACCGGTAAGCTATCGATCGTTGCCTCTGAAAGCAAGGTTAGATTGATTTATACGGATTTATTGACCAAAGTGGCATAATATGCCATAGGCCTACAGGTAAAAACACAAATGTCCATTTGAACTAACAAATTTCTTTCATGATAATTACCAAACATTACATTTACTGAACTAACTCGAGCGGAAATAATGAATTTAAAATTTGCTTTTAATTCTAACCACATTTTTAAGCATTTATATACAATAACAGAACAATTGCACTGAATATTGTATCTACTTGACTACATCTTCGTTTTTTTTTAAATTTCATTATCAACACATCACCTCCAAATGAAACAGACTATAGACAATATGCATGAGGCCCGGGGGGCACTTGTATTCAAAGGTGGATATGATGCGTGAACAAGAAAACGCGTAAAATGAGTCTCTTTTTTTCCAACGGCGATGTACGCGCGTACATTGATTAGGGAAAAAAGGCATGTTTTTTTCGTAACCCTGAAATTGTGATGTACGCGAGATCAAAATCATCAAAAATATTGTAATTTGGAAGTAAAGCAACATGAGCAAACACAGATAATAAGGGATATTATCAACACAATGCATTGCTCACTGGTTTACGGTAGCAAAAACTGACAAAAAGACTTGTTTATGGTGAGCAAAAACACAAAAATGCTTGTTAGGGTATGTTTTTTAGTCGATGGAAATACTTGTTTAGGGTGCATTTGTGAAGTCCATGTTAAAAAAAAAAAAAAAAAAAAAAAAAAAAAAAAAAAAAAAAAAAAGCCCCCCCCCCCCCGGCACGAGGTGACACGAATAAAACATCAGACTATAGGGCGGTTTCACGGGAGGTCAACAGGTTAACTTGACCAGAACTGTCCTCCAGAACGACCCAAGCGTGCATAGAATACAAAAGAATCACCTGCAAAAATTACTGAAGTGTTCAGGTGAACCAGGTGCATGTATTGTATTCTTCTTATGCTTGGATGATTTGGAGGGCAAACAAAAAGTCCATTCAACATAATTTAGCTCTGTAAAAGGCCCTATAACATTACCGAACCAAAACGCAGATAGACTAAAATTTTCGTCTCCGTTGTACTTGCGGTTGTAGTGGTTGCCAAGTGTTGCTGCTGCTGTTAATGGACTAATTCTATCATTTCGTTTCTTTTTCTGTTATAGGTCGTAGTAAGTTTACGATATTTGAGTGAAAAAAATTAGCATTTATTAATTGTACATTATCACATGCAATTGTAAATGATAATCGTATATCAGCGCTCAGTATTTATTATTTTTTTATAGTAACGATTTCCCAAAGTAACTAAAAATGTCCACACGAAATTGATATTTCAACGAGAACATGAATAATACTAGATTACTAATTGTCCTCACTCAACACAGTTGTTGATTCTATATTTATATTCCATCTCACAAAACCTATTGACTAAAACCCATGGAAACTCCAACTTGTCCTAAGAATCCAGATTACAAATACGACGTTGCATATGTTACCATAGCTACGCGGATGACATCCATCATACTCACATGATGTGCTGATTTCATCACCTTTCTTGAATTTTCACGACTACTTCAACAGTACAAGAGATTTGATGGGTAATGAGTATCATATATAGCAGATTAAAGTGTCAAATTTCGTCAGCGTTATGAAAATTGTTACCAAAGGATACCGAGAAAGGATGACATCATTTCATCAGAACACGCATACACACATTCTCACACACACACACACACACACACACACACACTCACACACACACACATGTAAGCAAACCACAAACCAAAGAGGAAATTAAATATCAATGGTTATGCCGAAAAACAACAACATATATTTGTATGTGAATTAATAAAAAAATACATATTATATGGTAGTTTGTAAGTGTTAATTTTTAAATCACGTCACCAAAAATTGTTTCATATTATATTTCTTCATAACTGTTAACTGACAATATGCAAATATTGAAATTAGATGCAAATTATGAATTATTATATCCCTGAAATAACCCAATCTTTTCATATCGTTGAAATTTCATTTTGTTTCTTCATTATAAGATGAAACAAAACTTTAATTTGATAAAGTACAGTAAGTTAACACCAAAGGAGGCCAAATGCCATAATGCTATTCATATGTAAACGTATGGTGGAAGTAATGTAAAGTACTTTGTCACAATTTGGAACATTTTTCACGAATTATGAAGAAATGACGTAATGTTTCATCTAATTCATAACGGGCGTAATTTCTTAAAGGGGCACTGGCACATTTTTCAGAAAATACGAAACTTCTTCAATGTGCTAGCAAATGATAGTCTAGGCCATTGGAAGAATAGAGATCTATTTTACACATAAAAATAACATACCCAAAAACAGATAATAAGAGGCTAAAGACATCCAGGTAATTTGTAGGCTTTTAAGTTTGCCGTAACTTTAATCAACAAATGTGTATATTACATGACTATCATAGACCCGAACTCATTGATATTAAAACCACAAAGGTGACAGACCGGTCAAACAAGGTGCATGTCGTGGGAATTAACTCCGGCGTGTACATTCTTGTGTTAAACGCCATTTCTGCGTCGTCTGTTAAATTAATGTCGCCGGAGTCATTAATTATAAAATCGTTCTGTTTACCCATAAGCGTGCCGATTTGGGCTTAATAATTTCAGGTGAGAGCTAATGTATAAACAAGCTTTACAACCATGCAAAAACTTCAGTTTTCCAATCCCTACAAACAAGCCTAATAAGGACGGTTTTCAAACAGATCGTATCAATGACTTTCGCTTTCGATCTCTAATCGAAAATACTTTTTTTTTATTAATTCAGAATTCTAAATATTGATAAAAATAATGAAAACTTCAACTAACTCAAAAACGCCCAAAACCGAAAAGAAAGGATTGCTCCCACATCGTACCTCGTGTGTTTTCTTCGGTGAACGGTGGCAACACAATCTTTAAGAAAATTTAAGTTCACTTTATCGCGACACAAAATGTGTACATTTCGTGAACTGACCGTTCCCAAATTGCGTCGTTGCTAAGTAACAACGCGTCTTCCTGAAATAAGCGGATACGAGTGGAATTGGATAAATAAATGAATTGTGCTCACACCCGATTTACCTAGATTTACTTCATAAGTATGAGCAAAGGCAGGCCCCTAAAGTATTGAAAAGAATTCGATTGTTGACGTTATCAATAATTGGTTGTGTGGATTCATTGTCACGATTAGTGTACTTGTTTGATTAATAATTTTGGTCTTGTTCATTAAATTGCATAATTTACTAAACCATAAACTTGTAATTGCAGCTTTACCCAATCGCCTCAACATTCTTGTAGGGGGGCGAAATGTAATACAATTTGAATTAGATTGCGACCAAAATTGGCGCAATTTTATGTAAAGTTCTAAGTATAGTGGCATTACATCAATGCTTACTTGATTTTAGGTTTGAACACGCTGGAATAAAAGGGAAATATCTATTGTTACGATAAAGTTGAATATAATGATTGATAGACATTATTTATTTTGATAACTGTGAATGGATGTACCCATTTCTTAAATGGTAAAAGTTCAAATAATCCAGTAACGATGTTAGGATTTGCCTCCTTTGCTGGTTTCGCAGAGATAGATGGAACATCTCTAAAGTATTTGAAAGAAGTCGACTGTTGAAGATATGGGTAACATCCATAATGGGTTATGTCGATTCTTTGTCCCATTCAGTGTAGTTGTGCATAGATGGAACATCGCTGCTCTTCCCCCATCTGACCCATTAGCTGAGTTGGTAAAGCAACTAGTAAACCGAAGGTCAAGGTTCAAATCCTTAACGATCAGTCAGTGATATATTCCACTGACTGTCATTTGCGTTGTTGTATGGTAGAAATCTAAAAGTACTCTCATGATATTCTATTTATATTTATTTTTTAATTACAATTTAGACGACCGAGCCCTAAGAGGTATGCCAACCGTGATTAACCAGTAACCATTCTACTAGGGGTATCCCTCCAAACTAACCAGGACGGCTTGGGACAGTCATGTGTTGCCACCCTACTCTTTTAAAAACTGACTGTGCTACTCATGTACAGGTGTGACCCTCTGTACATGAGACCGCAGCTTAACGTAACTCCGAAGGATTGGGTATACTTCCCGTATTCTTATGGTTCATTTGCCCAAGTCCAAATGACTCGGGCGGAACTCTAGTTTCAATCAATAGACCATTTGCACGATCCCCGAAATGCATCTCATTCGGTGCCCATTTCCATCCGGGAACTTATACCAGCCTCAAGTCGGCTAAAAACATACGGTTAGGAGCGTAAAGAAAATTCCACAAAACCTTACCCTATATTCTGTGCGTGCACTATAGTGGTGTAATCGTCCGTCAGATGACAAAGTAGGGCACAGTTACGATCGAAAATATCACGTTTTGTCGTGAAATTTTCACACCAGTGCCTCGATTGTTTTTTTGTTCCATAGATATTCTTCTAATTGTTGATAAGATTAACTCACGTGAAAAGGTACTTTGTATTGTAATTTTAGGCATTGTTCGGCGACGCGAACGAACAACAATTTTTTTTTGTAAACATGACCTCTGGTATAAGTTCCCGGATGGAAATGGGCACCGAATGAGATGCATTTCGGGGATCGTGCAAATGGTCTATAGTTCTGATACGATAAACGTTCAAACATCCCAGTCCCACAATATATTGTCATATTCTTCAGATATTTGTGCATAGAATAACACTTCTCATTAAAGATCTTGCCAATCGGTAATATCACACGCCGTACTATGTCCGAGAAATACGAACTTTCACAAGCTTTTAATCACAACCATTAGGTCGGTGTACAAATCATGACAGTAGACAGGTTTAGATGCATATGTTCGATTTTGTTCGAGTTTCAATGTGTGAATTAAATTTATGCAATTACAGAAATGTCAGTTAATTTTGTGTTAAGGCGTCATTTATATCGATAAAGACAAAAGAAACAACAGTGCATAACGACAACACAAGACAAATGAAATAAGCATTATAGTGAAAAAGGATTGAAAAAACACGCGTAATTAGAAAACTAATAGGAATTAAAAGGTATTGCTTGTTGTAATCGGGTAAAAGCAAACTCCAAAAATAAAAGAAGCAATGCCGTTTTAGACTTGATATAATATTGTGCAGAACTAGAAATCATTTATAAAGAAACTTCTAAATCCGTTTAGTGGTTAAACATGTCCTAATGTAATGCAATTCAAAAAAACATGTTTTAATTGGTGTTCGCCAGTACTTTCAGCAAGAAGATTAATTATATGACCTATTGTCAAGTTGAACACTTCGTCAAGTTAGACACTTCGATCACAGTATCAAAAGATAAATTCAATTTTAGTCAAACTTTGGAAATCACGAATTTGATCCATTATCTTTCAAATCAATCAAGTAAAAATTTGTGCCTTCAAATTTCAGTATCTAATTTGAAATTTAAAATTAACATACAATCGTATTTATAGTATTTCCATTTGTTTAATCCCCAAAATTAAGGTGTTTCAACTGATTTAAGAAACGCTCCACCGTCAGACAGCAACTGTACTGAGTTTCGGGGTTGTTCTTGTAACAGCACTCGCAGTTATCTTTAGACGGTGTCCATCATTAACTCCAGGATGATGCAGGATGGCATCTCGTTAATCTTAACGAATCATTCCCGTCTCATGATGTCAGCGGCCTGCTGGCCTGATCAACACTCGCTACCACTAGGCTTTCTCCTATCATTATTATGCATATGTAGGGTGGTTCAAAATACACCATCCTTTAAAATAATCCATTCCTCCTTTTTCACCTTCCTCTTTTTCTAACATTACTCTCCTTCCCTTGCTTCTTGACCAGTCATTCGTTTTGTCGACATTGTTATGCACTGTTGGAAAAAATAACGGTAGAATACCGGAATCCCAGCTGCCAGTATTCTACCGTTAAAATACAGTACATCGTAGAAAGTAAATTTACTGTATTTAAGAGAGTCTTGAGCATTTTAATGACTTTGACACAAAATATGTGTTTTTCTTCATACAAACATCGACAAAACATCAAAACTTCTCTTCAATCATAACGGCAAATTCATCTTTACGGTTGCTGTTATTTAACGGTAGAATACCGGCAGCTGGGATTCCGGTATTTCATGGTATTTTACGGTTAAATAACAGAAATTTTTAACAGTGTAGCTACATTTTTCCTAAAATACATTTGTGATTAAATAGCAACACTTAGAGTAAGAATCTGAGAACTAGACACGTTGTTATTCGTGGTTTACGGTTCGTCACGCAGTTGCGCAGTGAACTTCTTTTGTTCGATTTTGTTCGAGTTTCAATGTGTGAATTAAATTTATGCAATTACAGAAATGTCAGTTAATTTTGTGTTAAGGCGTCATTTATATCGATAAAGACAAAAGAAACAGTGCATATACCGACAACACAAGACAAATGAAATAAGTATTATAGTGAACATGATTGAAACAAACATCGACAAAACATCAAAACTTCTCTTCAATCATAACGGCAAATTCATCTTTACGGTTGCTGTTATTTAACGGTAGAATACCGGCAGCTGGGATTCCGGTATTTCATGGTATTTTACGGTTAAATAACAGAAATTTTTAACAGTGTAGCTACATTTTTCCTAAAATACATTTGTGATTAAATAGCAATACTTAGAGTAAGAATCTGAGAACTGGACACGTTGTTATTCGTGGTTTACGGTTCGTCACGCAGTTGCGATTGTTTACCGAACTATCAACATTTCACATCATTGCGTGATTTGTGTAGATATTTTCACCGCACAAATTTTCATACTTTTGGTACACCCCATTCGCACTGAAATCCACGCGCACCAATCAGTGTCAGTTTAATTGTTTAGGTAGCCTAGCCAAACTAGTTGTGGTTAGTCAACAAACGGAAGGACCGTTCAAAACACGCCATTATAAATTTTCACAAAAGATACAAATAGTCGGTAATAAGTTAAAAATAAATCGGAGGAAACAAAGGCTTCAGCGTCCGGTCAAAACTGCTAGGATAGAAGAGGCACCCAAAGGGATGTGTTTAACCTAGTCTGGTCAAATTTTTAGAAACGTAATGCTTAAAGGTGCTTCTTGTGCTTGTTACGCCTTTTGTTTTATTTATGGTTCACTTGAGAAAAGCTTATTCCCAATTGCATTTGATGATCTTGCGTATTGGTGTTATGAGCAAATTCTTGTGTCACTTTTTCATAGGCCCCTGTGCTTTTAATAAAAATTGGCGAACACTTCTAACTCTACCACTACACTATCGCTACTCTACTACACTTCTATTACACCACTACTTACTACTACTACTACCACTTCTACTACTACTACTACTACTACTACTACTACTACTACTACTACTACTTACTACTACTACTACTACTACTACTACTACTACTACTACTACTATTATCCTACATTAGGGAGAGACATTTGGTTTTCTTATTCACTCATTAATACGTTAGGGAGACATTTCGTGTCTCCCAAACGTATCCCTTTGTATTGCGGTTTATTCCGTCAAGGATAATTAATTAAGGGTAATACACTATAATAACAAAGTATATGAATATTAATTAATTAATTTAAATAAGAAGAGAACTCATTATAACCTAATGAATTATTAAAATTAAAATGTCTTCCTAATGTATCACTTTTCGTAATAATTAATTATTATTATTATCATACTAATACTACTACGAATACTACCAAAAAGGACATGAACATTACAACTTCTACCACTACTGCTACCACTACTACTATATGAATACTAGTACGAATACTACGAATACGAATATTATGAATACATCTACGAATAGTACTACGAATACTACTAAGAATACTACTACGAATACTACTAAGAATACTACTACGAATACTACTACGAATACGAATACTAGTCCTGCTAATACAATCATCACTACTATTACTACTACTACTGTAAGAAAACATCTAGTCCGACCAACATCGACTTCAATTTAAAGCAATTTCATTCCTCTTTTCACAATTAGGACTACCGTTTCCTATTTTTGTCAAATTATAGCACTACCAAGTGATTCTTCGAAGTACCTAGAAGCTAAACAACTACTGAAAACCCAGGTTTGCCTGTTGTTTCACTTTGATTACGTTATGTACTTTATGATTCTTTTTATTGATCTCATGAGAATATGTCCATCTGATGGATACATGATGGTTAGTTCTATTAGTTTCAAGAGTATTACCAGTGGGATTCGGGCGTATCAAGCAATCTTCTAGAATACACAGACCAAAATTGTTTGAAGTTTACACAACGTCCCTTTCGTTGACGTCACACTAGCTAGCGACAATACATACACAGGTTTAGAATAGCTGTTGCTAAGACAAGTAAGCGGTGTTAGTGACAGCTCCAGCTATCGCGTATATGCAATTAGTGAAAACTCCAAATCAGATGGTCAAGGCATGCAGTTACTTAGCTAGTCGGCGATGGAGCTAGACATGTTACCGAATGCTGATTATCTTATCATGGAATAATATCACCCCACTTTGTTGTTCTATCATCGCCATCATACACTGGAGCAAATTCTCCCTCGTAATGCAGATTGTTAATTACTGGGATTGCATTGTTACCGGATATGAGGATGTTAATTACTGCTCCAGAGCAAGCGCATTCTATATCGTGATAACTATACAGGTATGTTAATAACATTAGACTATTAAAGATGTATAATGAGTAAAAAATATGTGTTCAGATTATCAGGGATGTATATTATGTGTTTAGATTATCAGAGATGTATCATTAGTAAAAATACGTGTTTATAAAGTAGAGAGCGCAATATTTTTGTGGAAAAGTATATGAGTACTTGACAAGGCATTTTTATTTCTGTGAGAGAGAATCTTTAAAATGCTAAATGTTTTAACTTTTTAACTTTTTTGGATGTTGTTAAAGAAGAGTACACTAGCTACATGTACATATGGCTACACAACATACGCTTTCAGTTGGAATAACCGAGAGCAAATTATCATATTTGTGAATTAAACCATCTCTTCGTATTTCGTCGTATCAGATTACCTAATTTGTGTCCAAATTTTGACTGTGATACTCTATTAATTCAGTCCTTTGGCTGCGATTGCAATATATCTTTGACTGCAAGATTACTTTCAATTGTTTTATGCAACATTAATTATAAACTATTTTCGACCGAAATCAAAATATATACTAAAGGTTAATAAACAAAATAAAAAACCAACATATTAACAACGAAACTCCTCGGTATATTAAAAGCTAAGTGTGTTTGTAGTTTATTTGAAACATTGTGTGAGCTGTGATTGGCATTCCATTAGTAAATGAATCAATTGGATCTAACCACTACCTCTGCCGTTTGATTTGAGATAGACGTAGTAAAGAGGAAATTGTGTAAGGGACGTTTTGTTCAGTCTAATTAAGATGTCCCTTTAAATTGATGTGGCAGCAAGGTTAAACTGTTGAATTAAAAAATGACAAATGACTGTGGTGCATGTTATTACCTATTCAATTGTAACCTTGGGCAATGATAAAGTATGCTGTGTTCGGTGGAATCTCTGTCACCAGTTAAGTAGCAAATATTAATACTGTTTTACAGATCATTTTTAGTAGGCCTGGTTGAGTATTTAAGTCAGAATTTACCGAAAGTGCAATGATTTTTCCATGTCATCGCCTTGTTTAGCCTAAGGACATGAAGGAGTTGTGGGATACTCGAAACAGGAGGCTCTTCTTCTCTGATAAAAACCGTACCCTTAAGAGTTTACGAGCGGAGCGGAGACAGTATAACGAAAGCGTCGTAATCAGATAATCAAGTGGACAGAATTTAGGAAAGCCATACAAGTGGCATGAATAGAGGCAATATTCCAAGATAGTAATGCCAATATAAAACATATGTATCGGATAAGGACACATACTACTTTTGTTTTGCTCTGTAACGATAAACGAACCAATCGGACATTGGATAGTCTTAGATTGCGTGTTCACCCAATTCATCAAATTTTGCTTTCTGATTGGATATATCATTAAAAGTCGACCAAACTAAAAATATTTAGATTGGATACATGGAATGGATAAATACGCGAAATGATCACAACCCCTGACAGAAAAATGTTGGCTGGCGGTTATATTCTCTGCTCATTAATAAACCTGGAAATCGGATGTTTTGTAACCAAATAATTATAGTAAATATATTTCCATCCCATTTAACGGGTCATTCACTAAAATTCCAACATGCAGGGCGTGTGTGTGAGCTTATTTGTCATGAGTGTATATAGTCAACTCCAAGGAATTCTGTCCTCCAGAGCTATATCAAGATAGATATTATTTACCTCTACTTGACTCAGATGAATTTTTAGAAGCTTTAGAACCCATCCCCAAATATACACTGATTTGGAAATTGCACATTTATGACATAACTAGGTCATGTGACACGACTCCCCAGCATATCCCCAAAACACAGAAAATTCAAAATGTTTTTGTTTTATTAGCAGCAGAAAATCAACGGACAGAAATCATGATCTTGAAAGGTGTTTGTGGTGTTGCATTTCTTGTGCACTTTTTTGTATAAGTAACAATGTGGCTATACTACAGTAAAATGTTGCATGCATTATGGGGGTTTGGTTTAACTACCTCATTTATTTTGTCTTTGAAACAGTGGCGTAACGGCCTGCCCGCTCTGATGGGGCGGCAACATTATTTCCCCTCTTGGAATTGTTCCCTCTATATGGGGGTTGAAATGCTAATTTTTCTTTCAGTTCAGCGGGCTAAAAAACGCCTGATTTAAGCATGATTTTTGGAAATTTTTTTTTCCGTCCCCCAAAGTCGTCAGGGTGGCACTGTGCCCACTGCCCCCCCCGCCCCCGCCTTTACGTCGTCAAGCGTAACCTGCTTTTATGTGTGGGGTTAAGGAGGCATGAATGTGGAAGGATAGTAGTTCGGAAGGCAAAAGAAAGTCATGCAAAGACGTAAGAAAATGCGGGAGTTGCTGAAATAATAAGTTATGGTGCCACTGCTTGGAAAACTAACTTGTGCGGTTACTGTATGCCTCCTCCCGGGGGGCTTACTCAACTAGTTTTCGGTAGGGATGGTGCGGGGGCGGGTGCGGGGCCCGAATTTTGGGGGCTTGGGAACGGGCGTTGGAACGACATTTTGAAAGTTGGGCCTTTGGAACTGAAATTGGCTAAAATTTAGCTTCTGAGGCAAACATTTTCCCAAGGGGACCCTAAAGAACTGATTCTGCTTCTAAACAACTGGACCCCTTAGAACTGGCTGGATAGGTGCGAAATAGGGTCTGACAGGCCTCAATACCCCGTACCTCTTTTTTTTTTTTGTTTTTTGTTTTCCCCTATTGTTCAGTAACCCCCCACCCCGGTTAGCCTCCATCTTAAAATAAGTTCTGTATGAAGTGTGTACAAACCCACTTTAGACAGCTGTAATCAAAACACTCTATGTACACCTTCAGTTCAACTGTAATTTTCAAGGATCTTTTGGTTCATCGGACCTAGTCTTAACAGAAGGGTCTAAACTGAGGCCGGTTTTACCTATGTATATTTTAGGTTTCAATGCCCCCATGACCCCTAATCTATTACTTAGAATGTCGATGAATATCACTGATTTTAATAAGGGTTCATTTCTCAGTTTAATGTCATTAGACTTAAGACGTTTGGCCATAGACTTTAAACGGAGCACATAAATCTGAAAAAAAAGGACTAAGTAAGGAAAGGAAAATTCAGACGTTGAGTAATAACAACAACGGTATATCCTTACTCTAAACCCAAAGCTCAGTTACCCCGTGGTATCTGATTTAAGTACCAATTTTTCCTCGTCGATTGGAATCAAGATGTGGGCTGGTCATTGGTCTGCCATTGAGTGGATTGCTCTCTTTGATGTTGATTTCCGTTGCATTCCCATATGACGAATATCCGTCAAAAAAGATTGCATCCGTACGTTCTGATAATATCCTATTCAAGGGTGATGAGGTGCAAAGAGGCGGTACCTCTTGGGATATTTTTCTTTTTACCAATTTTATCTATATTTTTCAACTTATGTGTTTGATTGTGAATATGGAAATTCTGCCATCTTTTGTTCGCAATTTCTTTTCCTAGGTATTGTATGTCAATTTATTTAAAGATGAAACCTAGCAACCACGCTAAATCTAATTAAAATCAACCACTTGTTTTACCTACTGCAATAAGACTGTGCCTGCCGTTTTATTTCAACATGTATTACAGTATTTTTAATATTGGGGCTTAACTCACTAATCCCGCTGTTTCTAAGCTCGGAAATATCACCATTGTAACCTTATTACGCCTTAAGGGTCGGAATTCTAATATTTAGATTTATTTTGACGGGATATGTTTTTTGTTAAATGCCAATTTTACTTTCTAAAATTTTAAACTGTATCATATAGCCAAGTGTTTAATACAAGGTACGTTTTCTTTAAAAAAACTGTACACACTACACGTTTTGCCACTTTTGCCACATATGTAAACAGACTATAAATATATGATATAATACTTAAATCCGGCGCGCTTCGTCCAATTTGTTACGGCTGCCAATTCAAATAGACTTAAAGATGTAGCTATATTACCTTTTATTCGTAGACATTTAGGAGCGCATCGTGTTATTTACAGTCATGTGGATATTTGCCTACTAACAGTTTTCATATGCATTGGCTTCAAATACTCAACTCTAAATAAAAAAGATACATCCAGCTTGTGGCAGCTATTCGAATTTTATTAAGCAAATTAGTCAGTTGAAATTCAGGCTAACATAACTGCGTCCTGATTACATTTCAATAAATCCATCACGTGTCCTTAATAAGAAGTAGTAATCAGTAAAGGCACAATTCAGTTCTTGATGGCTTGTATTTGGATTCTAATGTAAGACGCTAAGTAAGTTGAATGTATTTTGGATTGGTATGTCGACGATCTGTTTGCATGCGTGCTCGTCTTATCCCCGGGATCTCAGAAATAGCCAAGTGTTTGTCTGGCCCATATATTAAAATTATATATTAAAATTAGAACATATTTTAAATTACCGTAAATGGTCGTGATGGAATATGCCTAGACTGACGCGGTGGTTGATGGATGTGAAATTGATTTGGATATGTTAACATACACAGAGTGTGGTACTGACATCCGATGTTGTTTAAAACCGGATATGAAGTTACCAAAAATGATAATTAATGAGAGTGTATGTTCGTTTGAAGTTAGATCGACTTTCTTAAGTTCGAACTAAGAAAACAGTAGCAAAGTTAACTTTCAACTGACCCAAAACTTATAATAATTTTACGACGCTTTCACCTTAACACCATAATCCTGGATATGCCTATGAATGTAAGTTATAGGTCCACTATAATTATACTAACTTTTATCATTCAATATGAAAATCCATAATTCGCACTCACATAATTAACCTGCCAAATTATAATTATTAATTCCCCAGAAAGCGTAAGGATTCATTTTTTTGTTTTTTGTTTTTTGTTTTGCGAAGAAGAAAATTCACTTGTAATTGTTTCGTTTTGTTTTGTTTTAGACGCAGATGTATATAGTTGCTAGAAAATACGAATCGTTTTTTGAACTCTATTATGTGAACACTGAATGTTAACATAAGAACACAACCTTGTTAAATAAGGCAACGTGAAAATCTTACCATTATAGTTACACTATTCTGTTATAAACCCCGTGCAGTGTGAGATAAACTCAATAACAGTGCAGTTAATACAATTATGACAAATTCATGTATTGGCCGTCCCAAATCTAGTTTTGCATAAATTTTAAAATGTCTATTTCATTTGCCAAATTATAATTATTAATTCTAATTACATTTATCATATATGGCAGCACTATTAGCATCCTGGCGTTGGAACAACAGTGGCGAAACAGGGGTTATTTAACATGTCTAAGATAACTTGAACATTTCATCTTGGTACCAATATTGACCCAATATTGCAAGGTTGGAACAACAGTAGCACCTTGCACTTTGCCATTGTGCCAACGATCATCCTCATATTGATAAACCTTGGACTTAGCCCTTGTGCCAACGTTCAACCCATGTCGATAAACTTAAGACCTAGCCACTGTGCCGATGTTCAAACTATATGACTTTGACATTGATCCAGTGTTTAACCCATATCGATAAAATCATAGCCAATGTAATTCCAACCAAGAAGAATTGGACCAACAGAGAAACAAGGGATTTGCCCCGAGGGATTATCCGGTTGTCATTGACATTTGGTTCTAGCAGGTGAAAAAAACTTGACAACAATATAATAAATAATTATATTGATAATATAATTAATCATTCTTCGTTTTTTAAGGTATTAAGTGAAAAGCGCTTATTTATTCGGCTCCCAGTTGCCATGGCAAACAATGACAACATTTGTGAAAATGGTGTTTTCTTTTCGGAATGTCCCGGCGGCAAAATTTCGGCGGACATTCTTTCTAAACACCATTGATGTAAGGCAAATAGTATGTGTGTTACATTTAAACAAATATGTAGTTACAATGATAACATTGACAACATGAAATGTGTGTGAAATCACTCGTTGAAAATTCCAGTTGAGTAATTCTCGTTGCACATCGAAAATTCATTTGTTACATTGCAGACTTATCAAAAAAAACTATAAAGTAACAAAGTATTGAAACAAAGTCCGGTATATCTGCAGATATTGCTTTTGTTTAAAACCCATTAGGCCTCCAAAGCGAAAATGCAAAATATATTTACATTTTACAAAATTGGTACGAACAGCACTAAGGCCACGCCTGCAATGTCCTCTTCATTTCCATTATGAGATTATGTAAATATAACAGAATACAGAATGTGCGCTAATATTACAGGAATACCATTCTTTTCAATTCAAACCACTTTTAGCACTATTTTGTGGATTATAAAAAATAATGTGCAAGACTAATATTTAATTAGTCAAATAAGACACTTTGTTTGACTAATTAATATTCTCAGTGATATACCATATTAAAGCCCTTATTGAGAAGTTTCGAAAAGTGTGTCAAATATTGTTCTGGTTGCCATGGTAACCACATAGGGTCTTTTTTGGCTTAATACTGAAACAACGATAACTAAAAGACCTAAATACCAATGGTACCAAACTTGGGTCGTTGAAAATACGCAGGGTACTATGAAACCCTGTTAATATGGTTGCCACGACAAACAAGAAGCGTACAATCAGGACATTTTGCACTATTATTTAAATTTGAAGCATAATTTTTAAAATCATTCATAGTGCCCTAGACCTAAGTGCGCTTAATATTTGTGCAAAATTTCATGTTGCTAAAAATCCCAAAGACATCGCTGGATAAGGAGAGAAGGAGGCCCTCTATAATCAGCACAGTTATATTTTGATTTGGTGTTTTACAACTACTTTATCATGTACGATATACACTTGTATCAAGAAAATATGAGAAAAATATGAGAAGCTTCAGGGGCAGGCTACCTGGAAAAGGCAAAGCTTAGAGCTTGCCTCCATTTCAATGACCATTCTAGCCCAGGAGCTAGCAGACATTTGTAACACATCTCGAGTACAAAAGGTTTGAGTGATTAAATATGTAGACAGCCTGACAGGGACCCCTGAAACGTGATTCTTAAGTGCCGCAAATGCTGCCTTAAGGGGAGGGGGCAAGACAAGACAAATTGATCCAATCGTGTTGAAAGGTATAGTTTGTACTATCTACAACGTGCAATTTAAGAGCTATAGACTAAAAATAGCAAAAATCAATAAAAAGGGTAAATTTCAGTTGTACGGCGGTCAAATTTTAAAGTTGCTCCTATTTGGATAAAAAATGGTGCAAATTATTGGTGGAGTTCATAAGATTAAATAGTTTTGACTGTCTAAAATGCTTAGTTACCAAAGTAGGGGAAACAAGGTCAAACCCCATTGAATGCAATGGACGTTGAACTACCCTAATTTTTAGTACGCGTTTCTTAAAGATTATCATTATTATTATTTATTATCTTTGGATAAAAGCTGGGTGAGGGAAGAAAAAGAAGTATGGCCGACCTTAAAATTTCGAGTTGGTTGATGCATTTAATAGTGAAATGTTTCAGTTTTGTAACAAATAATTCCAACCAAATATATGATATGTGAGCAGAAAAAATAAGAACTACATTTCTTTAAAAATCGGAGGGTGAGCGTTTTTGTACACAAATGTTTTGATTGCACAGGGTGAGTAAAAAAACATGACCCTGGTTGTGTCCGCCATTTTATATTTTTAAATTTACATAATCTAACATACGTGATATCATCTGAAAGCTTTGTTCATTATCTTTAATTTGCTGCAAAAATCAATCACATCGGTTAGGTATAGACCGAGCTGCAGTCGTTTGCATCAAGTAGTCGGTTTTACACTGTCCACGGGTTCACATTAAAATGAACAGCATTCAGCGAAGGAAATCAGAAGAAAAAATCGGGCTATTTATTGACTGCAGAATAAATATGATGCTATTTCATCCTACAAAATTCTATCACAATTTACCATCGAAGCCCACCTCATCACTCATAATAATCATTTGAAAAATAAAGTAACTTTTTCATGTCTGTATTTTCTGAGAGTTGAATTAATCATACTAAATGAAGGAACAGACATCGGTGACAACCTTTTGAGGTTTAACGTATTGTGTATATTTGAAGACTAAAATATGACTTGAAAAAAGTGTTACAAATAAAAATTACCACTATCACTGGCTTTTACACCTTTAAGATACCACTTTATTTGACATAAACATATACATACCATACATATCATCATTTTGGTGGAGTCATTTGCTTAGTTGGCCGCCGTGCATTCAAATGGGAATCTGTGGATACACTGTTAAAAATAAACTTGTAAAAAAACAGGCATTTGACTGGCAACTGGGACTCACTACATGCAGAACGTAAAATAACTGGAGCCGTAAAAATACCAAACTATTGCAGGGAACGTAAAATAACGGCGTAAAATCTCAGCTAAAACGTTAATTGTTTGGTTTTTGACTTGTTTAAACAATATTAAGAATTAAAACGTTATTACAATCCTCTGACCAAATTTTCACTTTGAAGCTATGGCATCATAGGCTACAAACATTGTATTTACGTTACCACATGGTTGTAAAAAGTTATATATATTTCAGGCAAACAATTTTGAGAAAAAAAAGGCAATAAACAAAGGGAAAACGTGAAGAAATAAAGATTTAAGCACGTTTATACGCTTTGTTTTATATGGTAATGTACACATTCTAATGTCACCAATTACTTAATCATCATTATGAATAAACCTAATACATGTACAATACATAGATTCGAACCAGGGCCTTAAGATTACAAGTCCTAAACTTATCCACTACACTACATGACTTTACTGATATCAGACGCTAAAATTAAATATATAGATTGTGCATTTTAATGACGTTACTTACGACGTTATTTAACACATTTTATAGGTAAAACATTTTCATAGTTCGTATTCTTACATTAAAAAAAAAGTATAAAAAAGCTCACTTATTTTACCTTTACGTAAAACAAAGCCATACAAATTTAAAGAGCTTTACCTGTACGAGCTGGATAATTAAGATCGGGATACCAATTTTCTTATAAAAATCGTTATTTAACGATCTGCAGATAATTTCACTTTGAGAGGGTTTTAGTTCACTACAAAAATCCAACCGTACCGAAATATCAACATCGGAAAGGCAAGGAGAATGTGTGCAGAATGTGGCAGAATTACTTAACTAAATAATGTTGTTTGGTTATAGACAGAATCCCGATACATTAAATTCATATGATTGGATTTTGTTGCTACTGTGTTACACTGTAAAGTAGGTGTTTTTTAGAAAGTAAGGACAAAACAGTGTTTTGATCCTTGAATATCTTTAGACGCTGAACACATTCGATGCTAACACATACCCCAATGTACACTCTCAGTAAATAGAATGCATACGTTGTTCTGTGGAAGAGATTGAAGTGCGTAGGTTTAGAAAGTATGGACAAAACGGTGTTTAGACTGATTTTACCCCTAAACACCAAATTTACAGTGTAGTGACACTTATCTTTCTGCATCTTTTGGTGCAATGAGCCCGTTACTTGATATTCCAAACTCGTAGTTGCAAATAACAGGCCGAATGGATTTTCGCTTAGATAATCTATACTACTAAAATGAGATTTGTCTGTCTGTCTGTCTGCCCAGCTATGCGTTTCGTTATGCTTTGACATATGGGGCTGATATTTGGCATGAAGGTAGGAGGACAGGGCAAGAGTTTCATATATACCACCCTTGAAAGTTGTACATGTAACAAATTATTTTTTTTTTGGCCTTAGGGTTAGGGGTTTGTTAGTGTAGACCATGAATAAATATTCCTGTAGAATTTTAAAGAGGGTAGATGTGAAACTCTTTCCGAGGACAGTCTAACCTTTGTGTGCAGGGGTTCAGAGTGACCCAAAAGGTCAAAGGTAATCTAGAGGTCAATTTGCGTTGAAGAATGCCCTATGACACTTAAATTGGTCAAAATGACCGCCGACCTGAGCACAGAACAAATTCGAGGCCAACGGTCACACGTAGATCAAAGGTCACATGGGGGCGAAACACTAGTTTGACAAAACTTTCGAGCCATATTAAGCAGAATAAAATTCCATTGAAAACGTAAGGATTCATTTCCGCGATAATTCTGTGGCTTCTTTGCGAAGAAAAAAAATCACTTGTAATTGTTTCATTTTGTTTTGTTTTAGACGCGTTTGTATATAACTGCTAGAAATTTACGATTCGTTTTTTGAACTTTTATCATTATGAACACTGAATGTTAACATAAGAACACAACCTTGTTAAATAAGGCAACGTGAACATCTTACCATTACAGTAAGTTACACTATAAACCCCGTGCAGTGTGAGATAAACTCAATAACAGTGCAGTTAATACAATTATGACAAATTCATGTATTGGCCGTCCCAAATCTAGTTTTGCATAAATTTTAAAATTTCTATTTTATTTGTCAGTTTTGCGTCACTAAGATGTATTACATGTGCAACTGATACGGCACAGCGATCGATATAATTCCATAATTAATGTCTTTTGCCCAGATTTGTTCGTTCTCGAGCTAGACTCCGGTAAAAACTAAAATAGCCAACGTATAACCTATTTTATTATTCGCTGCAGTAGAGAATATGTTAGCTGATCTTTTGCTCTCGCTTCACCTACTTAGCACTTAGATTGTAACCTTGATCCAGGTCGTTGACGTGCTTTGCCATTACTGTTATATCATAAGAATGACTGTGGCTTATTATCAAGGCATTGTTAAAAACGTACTCGATAATGCGAGACGTATTACAGGAGTCTTAACGAGATATTCATTCTGGCCGTTTTGCACTGTTTTGCCCTCACAAAATATGAAGATTTGCTTGCATCATTAAAATGGCAGCATTAAAATCTCTAAGATATTGCTTTCGAGAAAGTCACAAGTTCCATTAATATTTTCGTCGTTAAAAAATGGGAAAATCTCTTGAGAGATTGACCTGTCACCTTGTACTTTGATCCGTTTTCCTTTTTATTTAATTCTTTTTAATATGTATACCACATTTCACGAGAATTTGTAATCCGTGTTGGAAAAAATATTGCAGAGAACACATTTTTTGCGATGCAATTTTGGTTATTTTTTTTATCAAACACGTGTACACTAATGACTTTCTGTGGTTACAAACCTAGACTGAAGAAGAAGTTGGTTTTATAAACATTAGAATGTTATTTTGACTCTCAACAACAACAACAAACCCAAAGCAAAGGTCAAAAGGTCAAGCCTTTTTTGACGAATTCGCTGCTAATTTTGACCCGATGAAAAACAACAGACCGTCTAGTTTGCAATTAGCTCTATATGTACAGCAGTCTTAGCTTTGTATTTGATTTGTAGCGAGTATAGCTTTCGACATCTGTGAAACGATTTTGCCTTTGTACCGTAAATTATTTATAGGCGTTTTCACTTACATGAAGTCTTAATATAAAACGCATAATACTACGTCAATACCATTTGAAATTGCTACACGATACTTCCTTTGCAGATAGGATTGAAATGATTACCTAATAATACCCGTTTCTCCAGATACAGGGTGATTTAAAAAAAGAAACCCCAATTCACTGGACCATATTCGTATTTGAAATATTTGTAGTGCAAAAAAATGAAGTGCTAAGTTTTAAGTAAACTTTTGCAAGAAAATTATTGAAATTTCATGGGTCTTTTAAAACCACCATTTTCACGAGGTAATCCAAAAACTGTTTCCTCCATGACACAATAATGATAAGTATTGAAAGCAATATCATTTACGACACAACCCTCATTTATCCAAACGATTTGCTATATATCAATTAATCTAAAATGGTGTTTCCATGGAATCTCTCAACCGTTTCATTCACAACGTCTATTGAAAAGCAATAATCTACTAATTTACATATTTAAAACACCTTGTCAACTTGCGCGAGTTTTTCTTTCACATTCACAAAGACGGTTCAGCACGTGAATGAGCCCATTTTCAAACCTTTTTATAGATTTGCGTCATTAAAGGCTTTTAATAGGTTGGTTTTTATCATATCTTTGTCCACCTATTTTGAAAAACTAAGAACAGCACTGATAGTATAGTTATCTATGTTTGTTGATGCAAAATACAAATTAAAAAATACCCCTGACTGAGCCCTGACTGTCCGAAACCGTCCTGGTCAGCTCCGAGGGATACCCCTAGGATATACCACTGATGGTTCGTCCTCTAATATATATATATATATGCATACGAAATATCCTCATTTGATTTTTGGTTTTGTTTTTACTCACCCTGCATATTTCATTAAACACAAAGATGTTTCATCATTTTCAACATTTATTAGCTGAGTAAAATTGTTATCACGACTCTAATAATGATGTCAATACATTACATTTATCGTTCTACTATGAATTATAACTATTTAATTAGTTCTTGTCATACAATAATAACAAGATAAATTGGTAATAATTTTAATTTCATATCAGAAGCATAGTATTAAAAGCAAGTTTAACACAAAAAAATAATAGTGTGCTCCTTTATAAAAGATTATGTTTTCAACCTGCATTTTTATGTGCAATTTGGTTTATGGAATACTAATTTTGACTTTACAAACTGCTGCAGCGTTGAATTTCTTTTTCTATTTAAATCAACATAAATATTACTTTAACTTTACAAATGGCGCCTTAATGTAAATGCCAATGTTAGTGGTCCCTAAGTGATTCAACGAGTCTAGATATTCTTCTATATATTCTAAATTTGCGTTACATGACAGCATCCTAAATTAATTAATCGTTATTTTACTGTCTCGTGTGCTTTCATTTGGGAATAAGATCGAGACATGGGCATGTGCAAACACAAAAGCACATCTGGTGCAGAACAGATCTTGTATACATAATCATTTACCGCGGATGAGCAAATGTAATTAAGTCAAACATCATGTATAGTGAATGGTTGATGTAAAACCTTTTCCAGATCACACATGCCAACTATATCCTATAACACCGCTACAGGCCAAAAAAAGAAATGCCACAAAGTTTTAAAAAAAAACAGAAGACGAATCACGTGAGGTACCCATTAATATGTGGTTGCATCCTCTTTCTTTCTTTCTCATGTTGCGGATTGTTGATCTTACAGTCCCCTTGCCATGTCCTGGGCCTCCATTAAATGTCTTATCTTTGTACGTGATTTACTTTGTTATTTTACTTGACCGCACAGCATTTACATGACGTTTCGCTGTATGCGTTCCTATAGACCTGTCAATGTGCTTTAGTTATCACAATTGAGCACGAATTCTATCAACCATTTGTGCTGATTGCAGTGCAATCATAATGAAAAACACGATCCCGTAATGATCTGTTAAGTCTTACCTTGTTTTGATTAAGTGTACGCTTCCATCCAAACTTGACGTTTCACCGGAATTATTGGTTATCGTTTGAAACAGTCTTGATAGTATAAACGGATTCGAGAATATTTTTTCCGACTATGCAACAAATAAATATACATTGCGGTCTTCAATGATATATACCTATCATTATCATTTCAAATATGATATCAATTTTGTGTATTTCTAGTAGGCATTCTTGGTTAACATCGTAACATTTGATTTCAATAGCAATTTGTAGCTCGAAGGGTAGTGAATGACTGTGAAAGCTTTTAATTTGTTTAAAGGGCAAAGTCATATCAATGCGTTATGTTGCCACTAAAGTATGGAAGGCCACATATTAGTTACATTAAGAGCCATATCAGATGAAGGGTATCTCAGACCTGATGAAATCCAAAAGCAGGTTTTTACTTTGTCATCGCAGCAGCTCCACTAAAAGAATACTTGGCTTGTATCCGGTGAAAGCCTCTTCACAAAAACATCTTTAGACTTCCGATCAAATTATGCCATTAGATATTGAATCATTCTCAGTGTGATTTTGAATCTGTGACAGAGGCCATACCTTGCAATGCCTAGTATTTCAAGCACGCTTCTTTAGTTACCATTGCCTGAAGACCACTGCTGATCAGTACTGAGCACGAACCAATTATAAGTAAGTGTTTGTGCCTATTGCAAGTCCAACTCAAACTGCATCAAATATGTTAATTGCACTTTATCTTGGACGGTATTTAATTACTGAAAAATAAAATAAGTTTGAGGAAGAATTCGCTGCACACAATTTTGGAGAGTTTAGGAATAAGAATATGTGATATGATAAACAACATAATTTGTTTAGTAAACCAGGTCAATACTTCGAGAAATCTGACATCGTCTGATTTTTCAGTAAATCTCCTAGTCACGAACTCCACCTACACATCATATTGACCATAATTCAAAAACATCTTAGCTGTTTCCATTTACTTTCAGCTTTTAAACTAGAAGGTAAGTTCTGGTAAACATGGTTGTAATTAATTAGAAACAATATATATCAAACAAACAAACCAAACCAAAAGCAACCCAACATACAATGATTGTGTGTCATTGTTCAAGCGCATAGGGAGTAGCCTATGTCTTAAAGTAGGTAGTTATATAATTGCCAATACGGAAGACTCAGTATAAGTCTAACTCGTGAACGACTGGTTGCTTGTTTCCCTCCAGCTGCTTGCCTGGATAGAAGGTGATAAGATCCCGGGTCACGAGGCTGTCTGTGAGTTGTGGTGTAAATAGCCCAAGGAACACATACCAACACGCCCGTGCTTTCGTCACCTGAATGATGATGATTATAATATTGCTGTTCGACGTATTCGTGCATCTGCGAAGATAGCACTTCTCAGGGTAATATCTGTAATTATTCATTGGATATATCTCTCTCTCCTATAATTATAGTACTTGATACTTAAATATTGCCAAATAATGTTGAGGTGTTCTAGACTGCTTCAAAATTTCTGCGAAAGATTTTTTTGGCGGATCGTCAATTTATTATAATCCTGAAACTGATAGCTAATGTAGCTGTATCTGACCACAATGGATGAACCTCAATTACAGACGAACTTAGCCGACCTCGTGCAAAGTCCCAAATGCGCGATTCCTGATGTAGGACAGTTCACAGGGGATATGAATCACGGAAATCACTCGATGTGTTAGTCCTGCGAGCACTAAGAGGAACACCCATTCTTTTTTCTAATAAACCAATTACAATGTCGTTAGTAACCTTAAGGCGTGAAAAACCCATCACCGCAAAAGAACCTCTGCAGTGACCAAAACAAATCTATCGGTAAAGGGTAAGACATGCAAATTAGCTTCCAAAGAGAGCTTAAGGAGAAACGTTTGAGCGTTTTATTAAATAAGATTTGGAATTTGTCAGTTCAAAAATATTTCACTTAATGTTCCGAATACGTGTTGGGAAATCCCACCAATGAATGAGAGTTATTCGAATAGAAATCAAAGTAAACCTGCTTGTTTTGCATTCAACTTGCGTGTCTTTGCAAAATTAAAATAAATCGGTAACATATTTGTTTCGTCGTGATGTCTTCAAACTTCAATTGTATTGCATTTGACAAACCGTACCATTCCGTACGGTACAGTCAGTCACACAGAATCATGCTCGTTCGGGCACAAAATAAGGTAAACTTTCCATGTCCTGCTTTGACAAAGATTACCTGTCACATTTTAAAGTGAAGTTGATAATGCTGAGTGTAACCTTTCCCAGCAATAAGGTAAATTCTTAATTGTAAATTACCAAACGTGACAACATTAATAGCCCGGGTGATATGCTGGACAAACTCTATGATGACCATGATGATTAGTGAGTGTAGGTGACGTAATATGGATGCTTATGGAAATAACTTATGGTAATATGAATGTTTTTTTTTATCACTATTATCGTTATGATTACCACCACCACCACTACCACCACCACTTCCACTACTACTACTACTACTACTACTACTACTACTACTACTATACTACTACTACTACTACTACTACTACTACTACTACTACTACTACTACTACTACTACCACTACTACTACCACTACTACTACCACTACTACTACTACTATACTACTACTACTACTAACTACTACTACTACTATACTACTACTACTACTAACTACTACTACTACTACTACACTACTACTACTACTACCTACTACTACTACTACTACTACTACCACTACTACTACTACTACCACTACTACTACTACTACTACTACACTACTACTACTATACTACTACTACTACTACACTACTACTACTACTACTACTACACTACTACTACTACTACTACTACTACTACTACTACTACTACTACACTACTACTACTACTTCTACTACTATTATTAAGAAAAGAAGAATGATGATGATAAAATATATTCTTGCCGGTTAACATTATCAACTGGAAATTACATACAGCATTTGGCAAACTCCGAACACGGCACACCTGCCCTTACATTTTCAGACATAAAATAAGGTTAAAAGCAATTTTGACCTTTATCCAAACAACAAATCAAGAACATCGCAAACAACAACGACAAAACACACAACACCTTCAAAGGAATATGCAATAGTTTGACATACCATTTCGAGATTCCGGCTTACAAATCATGAAAAATAATAACATAAGATATACTCTTGGTAATATATTATTGTACACATGACAGTAATAACAAAAACCCTCAAAGCTTGCGCTCCGAGTCAGCCCAAACGCATTCTAGAATATCTCGAGTAAATGGCGTATCATTAAGATGTGTCACGAATTAAGATGGCTGCCAGTGTAGCCAGAAACATTAACCAACATGAAATTTAAAAGAAAGAAGAAAATAAGTTTAAATCACTTGAAATAAAATAATGAATACAGTAGGTAAGTTTGCTCGCGCATCGTATACCGGAATAATGATAAGGTATATACTTTAACAATTATATAGGTGACATACCAGATAAAATTGTACATTTAAAATCGAAACAATATGTTATTACAATAGTGCATTTTGTAGCCACTGCCCCATTTTTCAATCTCAAACATTATTTTGCTATTACTCCTCTATAAAATGACAATGTGAAACTTCTTTTCTGTTAAGTCTCTCTCTCTCCCTCTCTCTCCCTCTCACTCTCTCTCTCTCTCTCTCTCCCTCTCTCTCTCTCTCGTTCTCTCAATATCCACAGGCGGTTTTCTTGTCTTTTATTTCTTTTATCTGAACCAGTATTTAGAATTTAGACCAGTATTTAGACCAAGACATCTCTAAGTATTTGTAGTACATCGTACTTTGTGGTACCGATACTTATATAGTTCTTACTTAAAGTATATTCACATTACTTTCTTAAAAATGAGAGAATTCCCTCTGGATGAATCTGGATAACTCCTTCTGGGTCACATGATGATAAAAATAGCAAAGTTTTCTGTATAATACACTGTAAAAATTATTTTACTCATGTTGAGTAAAAATGTCACAGCTCTTAATGTTGACTGAGTAAAATCTTAGTCAAAGTTGAGTAAACCTTACTCATTGTTGACTAAAGCTTAGTCATTGTTGGGTAAAATATACTCAACTTTGACTAAGATTTTACTCAACATTAAGAGCTGTGACATTTTTTACTCAACATTTTTTGGAGTGTATATGAAGATACGAATGGTACCAAAATGTGCGAATGTCATGGTTTTGGATAAATTCCTTTAAAAAGGTATCAACATTTTGTTTTCTTTTAATTTGCTTGCATCATTTTGTCTTTCAAAAGTTTTTCGATCTTTATATATCCAAGCCCATATATGACCAAATTCAGAAACGATGCATTCAAAAACATTGTAATATACATTCTCAGTCCGTACAACAGCCTTGAAATGTCTCAGACAGTATCATTATATGCCCAATTTTCTGGCTTGCTATGTTATCTGAATACAGCAACTGCATTTCGACCAAAGTTGCAATTATAAGTTATAGGTCACCTGTCCAGCAACAACACATTCATGTTTGTAACACTCCCAACAACATCAATGACCGAAGGTGTCTAATTCTTTTGTCAAAAGGTTATTGAACACACACATACACTCTAAATTTGCGCTTCGTTGCCAAATTGTAATGGATATTGGCTTTTGCTTTCAATACTATTGTTGCAGATTAATTAAGTAGGTCAATTCCGTAGCTCCTAAGCGGGTTAATGATATTGCAATGTTATATCAACATCACATACCAAGCTCTACCGAATGGGGAACATAATGCCAAAAAGGTGTAATAAAGCAAGTCATCCGGTTCATCTTATACCGGCTTTATAAGTGGGTTCTTTGGCGCAATTAAGGACTTACTAAGCCATCCAAATGGCCATTTTGAGATGAAAATGCGGTTAGGATTTCCCTAATGGTATACTAAGGAGCGGTATAGTAAAGAGTGCCGCAGCGTCTTATAACGGGTGTATTGAAAGTGCTCTATCTCGTAAACTGAAATCTAAAGTAGTTGTAGATTGACAACATCAAAATAAATGCATGAGGACTATATTTTTGGATGTTACCATATATTGAATAGCGTGATTATGATAATAATAATTATTTCTCATTATGCTGATTGTAAAATTTAATTTTCTTCTGATGATAATTGTTTTTAGATGTTGTATTCGATTCTATTCAGGGTTTAGACGTATCATATCACCATTTTTATACATCCCATTTCATATTAAAGGTGCAACGAGCGATTTTGAGGCAGCCATATATTGTGTCATATGTAGTGATTTCATGTAGATAAGACTCCCAATAGATTTCTTACCTTGTCTTTAGCTAGTACAGAAATAAAAGCATAGGCTGAATTTATTATTTGCTCCTATAGTAAATTAGAAATTTCACAATTTTTTGTACCAAAGAAATATTTCACTTTTTACATGGGGGACATTTTTAATAAAAAGCTTTACATTAGTGCAAAAATCAGAATTTTCACATTTTAAGGGACACCTGTTATATGAAATCTCTCGTTGACCTTTAAATCATGTAGCATATCATGCCATATCTAATCACTCGCCACGGAGATATTTGCCTCGTCGTTTCTTTCAGGAAAAAGTAATCTTCGGTTCATATTTTACATAAATACGGTCCAAATATTTTGAAAACTTTTCACATTAAACAGTTATAGGTTTTACCTTTTAACTGTTCAATTGGATTTGTGTAGAAATACTGCTTCTTATAGAGGATGTTGATGGTCCTTTATTTTTCATTTCATATATTTTTTCTTTCTCCAAATAAAATCAGAATATTTCCAGTAATATACTCAGGTTGCTTTCTATTTTTCTGATGTGTTGAACGCCTTTAAACATATTTAAGCTTTCGGGTCAAGGTTCATTGATATTGATATTTATAAAATGTTTAGCAAAATATTATAATTCAAAATCAATGTTTGCGCGCTTTTAAAACTTTGATTTACGCTTTCATTGAAAACATAATTATTTGCAGAAGGATAACTGTGTTAAAGCATATTTTAAACATAATTAAACAACCCCCTTTAATTTATTTTGTTCTCGTAAAGTTCTAGGAATATCACCAATCATATTCGCCATTATACCACCTGGTTTAAAGCAATATTAGCACATTTTTTGAAGACCGCCCCAATTGTTTTTTTTTTTTTTTTTTTTATTCAACAGTTTGCGAGTTTACACGGCGGCATGGTAACTGTAGTAAACGATACCTGTGAATGGTTAAGTTCGAAAATGGAATTTTGTAATTAGAATAATTATTATCGGGATCCCCGATAATAATTCAACGGCTGCTGGAAACAGCCTTCCAATGTGAAATAGCCGGGAAATAGCGCCATGTACGTGTCTACGCT
Source organism: Ophioderma brevispina (assembly GCA_023653785.1). Lineage (NCBI taxonomy): Eukaryota > Metazoa > Echinodermata > Ophiuroidea > Amphilepidida > Ophiodermatidae > Ophioderma > Ophioderma brevispina. The sequence continues at coordinate 68,620 of JAMKCH010001700.1, forward strand.
CGCGCTCATCCATTAGTTGTTTTATTGGTTCAGGCAAGTCAAGTTAGAGGTTATTTTCTCGAGGTGGCACTATTTCATCATGGACGGACATAAACGTAGCATTTCCAGCTCTACCGTTAAGTCCAATCTGGGATCCCAATTCTAATTACAAAATCGCTTATTTTATGATAAATACGCATTTTTTAGCATTCTCGTTCGCAGGTATAGTTCCCTAGACAATTACCAACGTAACTGTGGCAAAATATCAAATTCTGAAAATTGGAGGCGCTCTTCAAAAAATGTGCCATTATTGCTTTAAATCTTTCGCGTTAATATTCATTTATCGTTTATTATCATCATCATCCTCGTCGTCATCATTATCATTATGTTGGGTTCATACTTCATCGGCAGACGTTGTTCGACGCTAGTCTTTCGAACATACTTTGCGCGCCGGATGCATGAACATAATGCGTTGCGTAAAAGCATGTTCGAAAGGCTAGCGTCTGCAGACATCTGCCGATGAAGTATGAACCCACCTTTATCGTCATCACTGTCTACGGCGGTCCGGTAAGAACGTAATCCTGTTTCTAAAATTGCAAAAAAAGTTGGCGTAAATTGAAACCAGTGTTTGAAAATTCTCAAGACTGGAAAAATATCGAAAGGCATTGTGGGAAAAACGTTTAATTTTCTCGGTAGGTTCTATAGGTTCAGACCCAATTACGATACATATTCAAAACACATAGTAACGGACTTTCTGATGCAAAAACCTCCTTAGAACCCCTTCGTTTTCCGGAGATATTTGAGATTTAGTCTCATTTGCACACATTCGCTATGACGAACTGATAACGTTAATCTCTCGCGCAGTAATAATTTAGATAATATCTTTCGCAGTCTGTGACAAAGACTACACCGTGGGAAATACTTACCGGACCGCCGTAATCACTGTCGTCGTTGTAGTCGTCGTCGTATTTGTTATCCAGGGCCAATTAAAATCCAATCATAACAGAACTTGCCAACATCATTCTTATCTCGTTGTAATTATCAAACAAACAAGGTCTACTTAGAATCGCGCTGTCTTTCAATGGAAAATATGACACGGTCATATTTCTTTCAGCAATAGTCTCATAGGTCATTATCTCATTATTGACCAGATTATTTATCAAATTTCTAATAGTAGTGTCAACCTTAGTTCAGAATGTCCACGCTATAACTTGGGCAGGATTACTGTAAACATCAGAGTCTCCCTAACACCTGGCAGATACTTTATATGAAGGCGTTGAGGCTCCAACAGGTAATCTTGCTCTTGCATTGAGGGCACAGGATACATTGCAATGGATGGACATATTTTGTGACACAATCACTTCAATGTTGATATAGGTTGTATTAAGGTATACATTTCTAGAGAGGAATGATTCCAGGAATCAATAACATAATTTTGATAAATCCCATACTTTTAAAGGAAATCATCAAAAACCATGAATTGATAAATCTTTTGTGGGTTATAACACATAAGTTAGTGGTGTTGAGAAAAAAACCATTGACCTAAGACTAGGCATGTTTGTACTCATTTGAATGCTTGTTTTCATCCTGATTCCAAAGATGTCATGAAAATGCATGATTTTTAAATTGTTGAAAATATTTCGTCGCTGGGCGGGAAAAACTCATGTGCATTTGACCTTTAAGAGCAATAAAAACGGTAACATGACAAAACCTCATATGTAACATTTTTAGGAGACACCAAAAACTGAATAATTTGCTGTAATGCCTTGCACAAGAAATGTTTTCCTTTTTAAATATATTTAGATAATTATTTACTCCAGATTTTGAAATAAACTGTTGTATGATTTACTATCATATTTGGCTTGAAATTCAAACTGGGGCCCACTTTTTACATATGTGGTTTTGCATTTGACCTCTGGAGTTACATATGAAGGTTTTTCCCGCCCAGCGACCATTTGAGAAATTTTAATAGAAACCATAGTCACCGGCTGGCCTCAATGTTAAGGTGAAATTGGAATAATATTGTATGTCAGAGTTGACAACGAGCATTCACGAATAGGAACGAGGACAACCAGTATTCGGTTTGCAATAATAATAGAGAAGTATAGAAATATCCACCTCTGATCACGTTTGCATGTAGTATCGTACATCTCAATTCATTAAATCGAAGTCAAAATGGAATGGAATGGAATACAGGTTACAGTCGGACATTTCTTGTTCACATAAGCCATTTTAGGATAAACAAAAAAATAGTATATCTCAAATCTTGCGAATGATTAGAAATTCAAAGCGCAATGCAGGTTTCCATTATTTATTTTCTTTTTTTGCCCTTGGATAATTAACCTCGTCCAAATAAGCACTATACAGAGTGAATCAAAAAAAATTGTGCATGAAAAAAACACAAATTTGATCCTTACCTCTTTAGTCAACTGTGACGCAGTTGATATTTTCTTAATCTGCATATTATCGACTTTCTATGCTGAAAGAATGAATGAATTTGGGGGGAAATTAGGTAGATATGAAAGATTTTCGTGGCGGATCTATCTATTTTTCTGTCATCATATTCAGACAAAATAATGGAACTGAAAACCCAGCTTAACTGTGTAAATTCTATTGGAATGGGGGTAAAATGTATCAGCCGCGAAACGAAAATCGTATACTCTACATATTTCTCACACAAAATCCGTATTTTTTCAGCATAGAAAGCCGAAAATATGTAGATTATGAAAACATCAACTGCGTCACAGTTAAGTAAACAGGTCAGTGTTATTTTTTTGTTTTTTCATGCACATTTTTTTATTCATTATGTATTTGCTCAAAACTTAATTTTGTTTTACACAGTATGAAATATTTTCTCCTCCAATTCTTCAAACGAATAAGTTAGAGTTACGGGTTTTCGTAGATTTTTGAAAGAAATAAACAAACAAAATTCAATAATCCGAAGAAAACGAGACAAACTATTTTTTTATTTATCCAGTAATACAACCATTGACTAAAAGGTTGTTGATAAATTATAAAAAGACCAATGTTTACTTGGTTGAATCATAGGCAAGTGCTCCAGTTTGGATGGTAGTTTCAGTCTGATTTTTACAAACATTAAATAGCAGTAACATATCTCATGTATCGCGTGCATTTTTTTCTTACAGTCCATTTAATTCTAAGTAACTCCAGGGCACTATTCTTTCTATCCACCATTTACACATCATTCATTATGCCAATGTATATATCGTAAATGTAGTGCCCGGTAATTGAGCGTGCAGCTTTAGAGGGACACTCTCGCGATTGTTCTATGTTGCATGACGTTGCCGGCCTGATTTCAACCACCTTTCGGTTTTTATTTATTACACATATCGCCACTTTGAAGGAAAACCTCCTATGCGCATTTCAGGTAGGTTTCTTTTTTGTGGGTGTCGCTTACTAAATGACAATATCTTCACGGGTTTTGTCATTTGACTATACTAGCAAGTTTGATAATGCATGTAGGAGGTTTTTCCTACCCAGTGACGAAATTTCTCATCTATTTCTCTGATTAAGGTGACTGCATTTTTGTTTGAAAAAACTGCCATTTTTCTACGAAAATGGTAAATCAAATGAAAAGTATGAATGCTGTCCTTACTTAATCAAGAATAGAAACAGAAACCCGTACGGTATGTTGACTGGTACCCACAATTTAGGCATCGAGACAAGAATAACTATAAAAGTAACATAACCTTTTAGTAAGAAGTGGCCTCCTCCTGCTCTACACGTAGACCCTAGTCCACTTATTTCTTAATATCTCAATTTCTCACCTGCCTTAAGGTCAGTCCAGCCTTACAGATGTAAGCCACTTATATCTGTGAAACTTCCTAACGAAACGAGCACTTATACACGTAAACGAAGGGCGCTAAATGTACTTTATATAATTCTATAGTTCACAGTATAGTATCTGGGTTGTAAAGATAAAAAGGCATTGCTTTAATGAGCTATTTCCTTAAAAACAATTTGCAAATACCCGACAGGGCTTACGATTCACGTCACGTGAAAAAGCTATGGGCATATAAGGTCTCAAACCTTCTTGAAATGGTCTTAGACAGCATGGTCAGCGAGGTCAAGAGCCATCCAGTGATAACTGCTACGTACTGTAGAGACATTTATACAGGGTGTTTCAGAAAAATTAAAAACAAATTAATTCTGAAAAACTATTTTAAATCTAATGTTAAAGGGCGCAATTCGTAAAATCCCCTCCAAAAGAGTAACAATACTCCCAAAGAAAATGGACTTCAAAAGAACGAAATTTCTTTCGGTAAGGCTTGCCTACAAGATCACTCCTATTTTAACTTACGAATTTCACTCCTTTACATTTAGAGAGAAAAATTTGCATCATCGTACCAAATACATTGATTTCATTCCTAATTTATTATTTTTAGAAATATCACCACATCAAGTGTTTTATTCAAAAGTAACCGTGTTAACTCTGTGATCCCAACAGGCAACCCATAGTCGATAATCGAGATCACCATTTTCACCATTTTCACCATTTTCTGAATCAGCATGTAAAATGTATTCAAATGAGTACAAACAAGCCTAGTCTTGGGTCAGTTGTTTTCGAGATGGCTTTTCAAATGATTTGGGAAGCCATCTGAAAAACATGACTCATGTGTTATAACCTATACAGGCTCTATCAGGATTGAAAGGGTTAAATTGACCTGAGAGTGACCGAGGTAGCATTCCCACAATTTTAGGGTTGGCTACAAAACTCAAGTACTGGTTGCTCGTCAGTAATGCCCGGTTCCTAGGGGGTTAGAGCCAATTCCTATTGTTCTAAAGAGTGAAACAGTTCAACAGTCGTCTGACGTGCAGTTGAGTTTTGAAGGCGCTCCTTAATAAATTGACCGAATTTCATAAAAGCAGACTAGCAAACAATATTGAATGAACGAAACGTGTTATAGAGTTAATGAACTTTACCTTTATTTCAAATCAGAAAGTGTTGAACGCGTGTGCGTTTATATTATTTACATTGTTAATATTTGCTACGAATGCAACGTGTTTATCCCTAACAGAAGTTAAATGACCATTTCTGTTCATCCAATGAGAGTTTCGTAGTTAATTTGATAGGAGCACCATCGAAACATAAAAGGCAAGTTGAAACCATACTGATAGTACTATAAATGTATTAACGATATATGTGAAAAATTGAAATAAGTGCACCAAATACCATTTACAAACATTAAATGTAATAAAAACAGTACCATTATAGTACAAGTTTAGAGTAACATTAATAGCATTTATATTTTGGGCCAGTGGACATATTTTGTTTTATAACAACTCTATACTTCAACTTTAAAATTTCAGTATTATACCTTTCACGATGCTCTCAAAACATCATCTTCAATTTGAATAGACAACCAAATATTATAAAACGGTTTTGGCGAGCTTAGGTGACGACAAAGCCCTGTTCTGCTGGTTCAATCGGCTTGGCGTTTTGGGGCTATCCTTTTTTAATTTGTTGTATATGCATGTAAAAAAATTTAAAAAAATCTGAATTTAGAGAAAATGAACTCAGAGAGTGAAAAAATGCAATTTCTAAACAAGGCTAAAAGAACACTAATAAAGGTTAATGATATTATTACAAGGATTATAATAATGTATTGCCTTTATATCTACGGACAATGGTTATATAGGTGATAACTGTTCAAGGTTATCCGAGGACTTCCTATGAAAATGGTGTCAAATTTGGCATATCGTGCTAATGTCTATTTCCATTGTAAATTCCGAGAGCAAATTCTTTAACTTTCTTTTTTCATATTACACCCTATTTCCGTTGAAGACAGATTTATGTTATTCTGTAACCCTTTATTAGCATATTTACACAAAATTAAACTCTACTACAATTAGTGATGGCTAAATATTTAATTTAACTAACTAGCCTATTTCCTCGCATAGATGTTGGTTTTTGAAAATAGGGCCAGTGACTCCCCATTAAGCTTTTTGTAGATTAAGCTTTTTGTAGATTCTGCCTAATGAGTGTATAACTGATATAACACAATTATTTTTATTCATACATGTGTATTAAACAAATTTGCACCGCCCAAATATGATCAAAAACATCGTGGAATGTGTTGAAATTTCTTATACGTTGGGAAAATCGACTCAGCGACGCATCTGGAATTTCCAGTCCAAACCATGTAGAGCGTAATCGTCAGTCTCGATGTAAATACTTTTGTTTGATTGGTCGTCTACCGTTGTATAGCGGTTTGGTTTGTGAAAATAGGGCCAGTGACTCCCCATTAAGCTTTTTGTAGATTCTGCCTAATGGGTGTATAACTGATATAACACAATTATTTTTATTCATACATGTGTATTAAACAAATTTGCACCGCCCAAATATGATCAAAAACATCGTGGAATGTGTTGAAATTTCTTATACGTTGGGAAAATCGACTCAGCGACGCATCTGGAATTTCCAGTCCAAACCATGTAGAGCGTAATCGTCAGTCTCGATGTAAATACTTTTGTTTGATTGGTCGTCTACCGTTGTATAGCGACTTTTTACTGTTGAATACAAATGAACTGCCCTAAATAGTGTGTATGTTATATTTGATTTTGAAAACTGTGTCAAATTTTAACTGGACGTGAAATTGTCCTATCAACTTCATTCCAACGTATTCCACTTGCCTTACCAACTCAAGAGGTGTCGTACATCTCGAACATCTCATGTATTGTACACGGCTCATTTGTTCAGATGAGAAATGATTGTATTAAAAAACAACCGTACGTGTTCAGCCTCACACACTTATGACCAGTCAGACTCGGCTTTCATTCCATACATTTTGCTTTGGGTTTCCTATGCACTTTGCTCACGAGGGGACGTGCCAGATAACACGCTCGATATACAGACTGTCCCAAAAAACTATAAAATCAAACTGAAGAATTTAACAAAATATAGCAACGGTGCCTTGTTTTTGAGATATATTGATTTTATTTTTTATTTTTAGTTCCTAAGCTAAATCCTCGTTTTTATTCCATCCAATTTGATGCACCCTAACCGGAGATAAAGGTATACTGTTGTATAAGCCTAAGAATATTGTAGAAATCACAATGAATGTATTATCATGCATTAACTAATCAATATATTATTTTTCAGTGAAAGTACCAGAAATTATGTTGTGGGGAAATAGGGGACTCGCTCTCAGGGGGACAGTAATCATGAAATTCATGGAAAATTTGGGAATTTTACAGCTGAAACCAAGATAGCCACATAAATCGGGAAGCCTCTTGGGCCTTGCCTCCCCACCCCAGGGTCAGGTCTGGTTACGCCCCTGCTTCAAGATGCCAGGGTGGAACATATTAAAGAAACCGGTGTTTAATAAAGAACAATGTGACATTATAAACGTAGAAATTATGTTATATCTTAAGGAGCAGCACTTCATATTTTAATTTTCAACAAAGAATGTCTTGAAGTTTATCTTTAAATGGAAACTGTGTTGATATCGGGATAACCGAAACTGGCCCAACGGGGTTTTTCAAGTATCTCAGATAATTGGCCATAACTCCAGAACCCCAAATTACACCAACAAAAAATCTCATGAAAGCTGGAACATTTCTAAAAATGAAGTTTAAGTTGTTGGTCAAATAATCTTTGATTGTATAATTTTTTCTGGGACAGTCTGTAGTGTATAATTGCATGCCTTTCCCAGTGTAAATTGCAACATCTTTTTCATTGAGAGACTACTATCGGGCACTATTGGAAAATAAATACTGCCGCTAATGGACGTGACGAAATTGAAATATATATCAAATTTTGACGACAGGTGAGAGTCACAATGAAGGCCAGAAATGTTTACATTTATTTTTGTATTGAAAATGTTATACCAGTGTAACTAAGCAAGTTACTCTGAAATGAAATTGCGTCCTCTCTCGATCAAGTGCACGCTATTGTTTAGGTCAATGTCAGAAACGTGATTGAAGTTGAATGGAAGATAGAAATGATGAAGAGTGGTGTGATGAGTTGAGAATAAGACTCTAACCAGTTCGAAAGCGCGGGAAGGTGCACAAGATACTTAGAATTTAAGAGTTTTTACACATCCAAATATGTGACAAATCACATGATTTTCACATATTTGGGTTATGTAAATATTCAGTTTACCGATGTATCGTGTATTCGATCTCCAATGTATATTGTGTTCTAGTACATGATGCATGGCCCTCATACTCACTCAAGTTGTACTCGATGTTTTAATTTTCCCCAGCGTTTATGTGCGCTGCCAGCCGATATCAGGGAAAATTCAAGACGTCTCCAATGAGGTACTTTGAAACTTAATGTAGGAATATGATTTGTTCATTCTTTGAAATGATAACAAAGCATAGGTATTGTTTTGGTGTATTATGGTTATTTTCTCTGTTTTTCTTTTTCTTAATATATTTCCTTATGGCAAGTGGGGTAGCTACTGAAAACATTGTCTGATGCATAACACACAAAGTGATTATCAAAGGAAGATACTCAATATGGGTCTACACCTTAAAGCCACTGTCACCAATTTTCTTGACTAAAATACAATCAAATTCATCATATATCGGGTTTGGGCATTTTAGTAACAAGTTTGCATATGATAATAAATGGTAAGACCGAATACGATTTCATAAAGCCAAATCAGCCATTTAAGACGATGATAAGTGTACATGTCTGTACAAACTTTTATCAAGGTAACTGAATTCGAAATTTTGTAACCTACATTAAAGTGAACAGCTGAAGCTGTCATGTTTCAGTTACATTATCCGGGTTTGTGATGTTCTATGAAAGACATGGTTTTCAATGATTGAAATTGCTTAATGCTTATTTACGTTATTAACATATGAAAGAAATAGGTATGCAGAAATGGGTCGAAATTCATTGATGGTGGCTTTGATTGATTGATTGATTTTATTTGGCTCCATAAACATAAAAAGAACAATTTGTACAGAGAGTTAAAATATATATAATGTATAAAGACATTAGAAAATACATGATAAAATGATAAGAGATACATATTCAATAAATATTACCCAGTGAAAGACAAAAATAAATTGGAACCAGGATAACCCATGAAAGCCAATATTTCAGGCTTATTTCCAATGGGTTCCTTCAAAGTTTTTGGCAAAGATGGCAGAAAAAAAGAAACAAACATGAATGACAGAAAAAACTTTTTGACAAAAAAAGAGTTTGACCCCATTGGAAACTAGCCATTGCTAAGATGGTTCCTTATTGCACTCTTGAAAGTATTAAAATTGGGAATGATTTTAATATCATTTGGAAGCCTTTCCAGTCCCATATTGCACTGTAATAGAAAGTAGTAGCAGCACAGCTTTTGATTTTGGGAACATGAAAATTAAAAAGCCGCCTTCTAGTATTATAGTTATGAATTTCAGAGGTTTTGGTAAAAAACTGACACATATAAGGGGCGCAAGAATCATTGTAAATTTTATGCACATGGCACAACTTTAAAAATTTGACCCTACAATCCACATTCAAGAAATTCAAACTGGCAAGTTCAGTTTGACCAACATGTGCCCGGGGTTCTAAGTTCAAGATAAAACGCACCATTTTATTTTGCGTGACTTGAAGTTTATGTTTGAGCCTAGACTAATACCAGAAACCAAGATGAACAAGAGTATCAACATGGCATTGAATGAGAGCAGAACAGATTTTGTTTTTCCGACAATTTTGGATTCATACAATTATAAGTTCTGTTACAATAACTTCATCCGGGAGTAGCTTTTTTAGTGATAGAATTGCCATAGCTTTTCCCCGGATACAGTTTGGTCAATTGGTTTTACAAAACCTAAGTATTTAACAGAGTCCTGACCTTTGATTCTGTGCCCAGAACATTCAACTGACAAATTTTGAACTGGATTATTTTTTTCTTTTGGAGCCAAACATATACACTCTGTCTTGCCAAGATTTAAGGACAGTTTGTTGTCTACCAACCAGTTGCTACATGATTCAAGAGCTTGACCAAGTTTTTGAGAAATAAAGTCAGGGTTTTTATGAGAAATAGACTGGGTACTATCATCAGCATATAAAAGTAATTGCACTCTGGTCTTACTTATAATCATGTCGTTGATGTAACAAAGAAATAAAAGAGGCCCAAGTATACTACCTTGGGGGACTCCGCATGATTATTACCAACACGCAAATCAGTATGTTGACATACTATGTTGTTGTCCTGTTGGAGAATATGAATGAACCAGTCAACAGACTCAACTCCCATTGCATTTAACTGTCCACATAAAATTTGATGTTTTGACCGTGTCAAAGGCTTTTTGAAGATCCGTCATGATCATGCCAGTATATAATCCACGGGAAGACTGAGTTTGATGTGATCCTTAATGAATGAGACAAGAGTCTGGTTGAGAACTTGCTTCTAAAACCAGATTGATGTTCATACAAAATGTTGTTAGATGTTAAAAAATTTTCAAGTGAACATAAACAAAACATGCTTTTGCAAGAATTTGAGATTTGCACTTAAAACACTAACTGGTCTGTAATTGCTCACATCAGTGTTTTCATTCTTTTTATACAGAGGAGTAACCTTTGCCATTTTTAGCTCCCTAGGAACAGTGTTAGTTTGAATTGACAAATTAACAATGTGGGCTATGGGGGCTTTCAGAATAGAAGCCCCATCCCTAAGAAATCTCGAAGGAATATTATCCAACCCTGTACTTTTATTTGGGTGAAGATTATTAAGCTCTTTTTCTATGAATTTTCATCAACACAGCCTAAGGTGAAAGAACCACCAGATTTTCTACGATAAAAATCCTGAAAAGCTGCAGAATTTAGTTGTAAACATATTCTTTGGAGAAGGCAGTTTCTCAACCAATGTGGAAGCTACAGTGGTGAAGAATTCATTGAGAGCATTAGCAATCTTTTTGGAATCATAGCAAATAACACCATCAATTTCCAAAACAGTATTGTTAACCTCTTTTTGTTTTGAGCTATAACCAAGTTCTTTGAGGTGTTGCCAAAGTTTTTTTGGGTTGTTTTTGTTTTCGTCAATCTTTTTCAAATAATAATCCGATTTAGCTCTGCGAACACTTTTTGAACCTTATTTCTGAGTTTACAATATTCCTTATACAAATGTTTTTTTGATCGATCCTTTTTGAATTGATACAAAATATTATCCCTCTTTGTAATATCATCTAAAATGTCACCTGAAATCCAAGGTTCAGATCTTTGCTTCAACCTGATTTCTTTAACAGGTGCAATTACATCAATGACCCCAGTAACCAAAACCTTAAACCTGGACCAGGCATCCTCAACATTTTGCATGTTGCACACAGCAGACCAATCACTCTTAGACAAATTGCCAAGAAGAACCTCAGGGTTGTACTTTTCAGAGATCTAATTTTGACAGTTTTGTGTGCCCCAAATTGCCCTTTGCTGATTTTCCTGGTACAAAATATAAGGAAGTGGTCACTCAGGCCAGTGCATATAGTTCCAAAATGACATATTTTTCTCTGGAGTTAACAAGAATATGATCAATAATTGTTGAAGAGTGATCAGTAACACGTGTGGGAGTAGAAATCAACTGCGTAAGATTAAATAGGCTCAAAATATCAATATAGTTCTTATACAGATAGCTGAGTTTCTTTTTAAAATCTATGTTAAAATCACCCATAATTATGACTTCAGTATCAGACCTTATGTTACTTAGAACACGCTCAAAAATATTCAGAAATTTTTTTCTGTTCAGGTGGTCTATATACTGTACCAATCATAATGGGTTTTGATTTTGGAAATAAGAGTTCAATCCATGTGGCTTCCAATTGTTTATCTTGTAAGTCATTTCTTTGCAAGAAAGCAATATCAGTTCTTATGTAAGTACAAACCCCACCACCCTCTCTGTCTCTATCATTGCGTATAACGCAATAGCCATCAATTTTTATTTCACTGTCAGTTATGGACGAGTCCAACCAACTTTCACTTACGAAATAACGGCAGCCCTTGTTTTGTTTGCAATAATTTTAAGTTTGACATTTTAGGCGGTAAAGAGTATTTATGTGTATAAAATGAAGTCCTTTTTTAGAATCAAGTAGCTATCAGCTCGTAATGAAAACAGAACTCAAAATATTCCATGAACCATTGAAAAGAGTGTACCATTTGTCATTATTAAGTTACTTTTAAAAGTGTCTGTGTTAAGGCTTTTATCAAATACAGAGACATAAAATGCATTTTGCAGTTTGTTGAATTACCATTGGTTTCACACACAAAATCAAACACCCTTTTGAAGTTAAAAACTCTGTCTGCACCAACAAGGTGGCTTGCATCAATGTCATTGAAAATATAGACAAACGCCTCAAGAAATGTTATATTTATGAAAGGGTATAAAGTCACATATATATTCTTTGAGAGCATATACTTCTTGTACATGTATAAGTACAGTTGTAGTTAGAATGTTTTTTTTGTTTCCAAAATGTTTACAACAATCATGACATCCACCAAACCGAGTAAAAAAGAATAAGATGGTTATACATGTATTTTGGGAACATTTTGCGATAGGCTAATAATCTCATTTAATGGAGATGCGCTACCGAAACACTCCTTAAAGAGGCTGGCACATTTGAAAAATAGTGCACCCCCAAGATTTTTCCAAAAAATCGATATTTTTGGCATGGTTTTGTGAAAGCTTTAATATTACAAAAGCCCTCACCCGAAATGATTAAGACCAAATCAGCTTTCCTCGGGTAACAGAACGATTTTGTAATATAACGTCGCCGGCGGACGTTAAGGTGCAACGAGGATTTCAAGTCGCATATGTTCTGTGATATGTAGTGATTTCATAGATAGACATCCAATAGATTCGCTCCCTTTTATTTGACACACAGAAAATACCTTAAAATGAAAAAAAAAAAGCGTGATTGTATATGCTTATTATTTCACTAGAAAACATAGGCTGAATTTCGTATTTGCTCCTATACGAAATTAGAAATTTCACAATTTTGGTACCAAAAGAAACAGTTCTCAGCTTAATTCTTCAGGTGGGAATATTTTTGATAGAAAGCTTTTCCACATGTGCAAAAATCAGAATTTTCATATTTTTAGGGACACCTGTTATTTGAAATCTCTCGTTCTTCCAATGGCCTAGACTATCATTAGAGCAAATTGAAGAAATTTCATATTTTGTGAAAATGTGCCAGTGCCGCTTTAACGTGATTTTGCTTTTATCAATAATAATAATAAAAATAATAATACGATTGAAAATGCACTTTACCTTCGAAAAGGATTCGAAAGGTGATGATTTACTTTTGGGAGGCACGGAGAGAGTTATGAATTGCCTGACACTTCCTTGGAGGTCGTCCAAGGGTACTACCATCACACCGTATGTCAACATTCAGGGCATGTTTTAATGTTCTATGTCAGAGAGGTGTTTTGCTATTTGTATTGAGGGAATGCATGTTTTGAGATCGTGAGGTATTTGTACAAACACATTGTTTCATGCAAATGTCTTACTACTTTGTTTCATACATTTTCGTGATGCAAATAACATAATACCCAGAGACAGAGTATATTAGAGCATATCCTGAACGTTTGGCATATTGTGAGAGCAAAGAATTTGCATTTAGACAGACGATTTATATCGAAAAATTGCTTTTATATCTCTAGGAAAAGCTTACGGCAGCAATGTTCCAACGTAATATACAGTCCCTACATAGCTTGTATTATATTCTCTGTTGAGATAAAACAGATTTAATATCGATCGCATGTAAACCTAACCCGGGACAAGTAGAATACAGGATCTCTACTTCGTTTAACAGCCATTTATTTGGCAGTTTACCTTACGTGTTCTACCACTGTCCTCTGCAAACAGCTTGTGTAAATACCACCTAGCGCTTATACTCATGTTATTATGACAACATTACTAGAAAACACGAATGCATTTAAAAATCAAGTTGTTCGGACTTGCATTCTGTTCACATCGTTTACGTCTCCCAGGCCAGAGGTAAATATGACGTATCTAGTATTTCCATGACAACGTACCTTTAACTGTATGACGTCACATTTTTAAAGACAGGTATTAAAAGTGGGGAGATGATTTTCTGGAAACAAATTGAACCAATTTAAATTCCGACTAGTAGTAACTAGCGCTTCCTTGTAAATCTGCTGCCCGCAGGGTTGTAAATCAGGGAGAGAAAAGTGTACTGGTATGGTGTTCTTATTGATGTAATTATATGTTATGTTTGACCGCAGAAGTGGAAGGAATAATGCTCTTAAGTTTTCGAGCCACGTTCAACTACTAGTACATGACCAATAGAGCCCCAACCCGCAGGCTATCTACAGAGCACGGTTCTTTATTGATTGTTCTGGTGATTTCTCTGAAATGGGATTCGATCTATTGAGTTGTGTTCGCAATTGCACTTAAATGACCAAAATATTCCTTGTATTGAGACTCCATTTATCAATTTGAAGGAGATAAAGGGTTGCAACTGAATACAAATGCTTGTTTCAAAGTATTGTTTCTCAAATACTATTTACTAGTGTGTGTGGATGTTTTCTAGCTTTGGAATTTAGTTAACATGATACCAAGGAGATATTTAAACCGCAAGGGAATTCCCAAAGGTAGTCACAAATCACAAATTACTAATATTTCCCTATAAAGCGAAAAATATACACCAATTGTTTTACGGTCTTCATTTAAATTTGACCCATTGTTGTAACTCGTAGTTTCTAGTTACAAATGCAGGAAATGGGTTCGGACAGTCTAGGGAATGAATTGCCTCCGTATTTTCCTCTGGCGACGGTTGCTTCTACATTTATATATAGCACTCGCTTAAGTCAGTCGTACAGTGCACAGGGTGGCGCAAAGATCAAACACAACCACACAAATTGCTAGACTAACAGGGTTAAGGAATTCGCCAATAAAAACCAAAAACAACACAGAAATCGTAACTATTAATAAGAATAATTAGTATAAGGAATAGTGTATATATTAGCTTCATTTGGATGTGAAAATATTTATTGTCTAAATGTATTAGAGAAAAGGTTTAGCATAGTAAAGTACTTTTTTATGTTGAAAAGAGAATATGGAATTCCCCTAGTGCTATACTGAGATCACACCTGTTGTTTACAACTAGATGGATTGCACAAGAAGGGAAATGTGAATTCACACAGATGCCAAATTTAGAAATGAGTCAATTGTTTATGCTTTGAGATCAAAACAGAGTGTAAAATTAGGTAATTCCCCATTAAGTTATAAATGTGAGGTGATGCAATGCAGATGATGTTAATTTATGTGAAATCCAATTGGTCAGCTAGTGCAAGGTAGGTTTATGCTGATGCTGTGGTAAATCTATTTTAAGACTTGGGAAACTTTGTGAAAATCATTGTATAAAGGAGAGATTGGAGAGGTTAGATTTGCCAGCAGCCACCAGTAACAAGAAGCTAGAATTATAGCTAGTTTTGATCTGCAATGAGTGGCAGACCTGTAGAGTACATAGTGCCAGGATTTACAATAATTCCATGTGAGCGAAGCCGCTGTAATTATTCTACTGTGTCTTTGAAGTCAAAAGTGCTGGGAATCAAAATAGGATTCCAAAATTGTGGACAGATGGAAATCATGTGAATATCTTGGACTGATACACTGTGGGATATGAGGACTTATTCATCCTTGTCGTCTTGAACTGCTGGACAAAGTTATCTTCAGGACTGAGAACATACTCTTGGAATATTGGCTGATTTATAAGTCTCTACAATAGAAAGTGGAGAAATAAGTGGGAAATCTTTGTACAGGGGTAAAATTAAAAAGTTTTCAAATCGTGTTTAAATATATACCATTTTATTCAGCTATTGCTAAGCTTTAAAGGATAAAATAAAGGTATAGTTTCCAATCTTGACTTATAGTGTGGTTACAATAGGATACTAACAGTTCAAGGTCGTTCTGGGGTAAAATTTACAAAATGGTTTGCTTTGTTTTGTTAAAAATGGGTCAAATTGTTCAGGGTATCGTGATCAATAAGAAAAGTATACTGAATCTGGTGTAAGTTTTAAACATGTGACTTTCGACTTCTTTTGGCTTGTAACCTCCCATAGGCCCAATAAAGCCGACCAGATTCTAATTAAAATAACAAAATGTCATAGACTTTGCATAGCTAATGTCTATGTTATTATGTACAACAAGTACGAAGAATATGACACAATTGTTAAACAATCCAATTTGAAATTTTACGCCATTGTGACCATGAAAATATTTTTCTTATAACTATCGGACTACAAACTTGATTTTTGAAATCGTTGAAACGTGATGAATATCATGGTGTACTTTTTACATATTATGACCCTTTCCACATGTTAACCCTGTGTAAACCTTGACCACTATCCACTGCTTCCGGTTGGTAGATTTTCTTAGATTTTTCTTATGTTATCCAAAAAAATCTGTTGTTGGAATATTTTGAAGGTGTGACGCTTATTTTCATGTGATTATATGTGAAATTAAATAATAACTGTCTGAACATATTAACCTCAATTACAAGGAACGAATACTTAGTTCAGATTTCAAGCGTGTTCACTTCATCCAAAGTTTTCTACCCATGCTGTATCATGAGGTTAGTTACCTAACCCGTGACCAGCAAGGTTTGCAATTTTAATCCTTGAGACCTTTACGGAATTAAATCAATACAATATTGTGATCAGCGATTTCCAAATAATGCCTCCGCTCTGGAAATGATATCACAAATTATGCTACAGAGGGGAGATTTCTGCTGTTAGCCAAAGGTCCCATTCAAATAAATAGAATATTAAAGCCACTATCAGAGTTTTTTCACATGGAAACAAATCGCGCCCCCTATTTTTCATCAAGTCCACTTTTTGCCACTGTTGTATGAAATGTTTGTAGTAAAACCCCTTGTAAGTGGCTAAGCATAACCCACCGTATTTGTCAAGTTATTAGATTTTAGGGTTGGTTTACTAATAAGTCGGGATCCGACTTTTTTTAAGGCCAGAAAAAGTCGTAAATGACATCTTCAAGACTGCTTAAAAGCCTACGTGTTGTTTTTCACAAGACAAGTAATTATAAGGTGCTGAGATGACCTAACATAGCAATTTAGAGACAAAAGGGCATTTTGAATATTGAAAACAACATGACTGATAGTGCTTAAGCACCTCAATGGAGTATTTCAGCCAAGTGGTCCATACTATTTGAAGAACTCGTAACAACTAAAGCACGCTTTCCTCTAGGTATGCTAGTATTTACACTTCAGTTTCAGTTTATGTACCAAATATTAACAGGGACACCAAAACGAGCAAAGTGCTCGAGCAAGTTTGGCCACCTCAGACGCTAGATTACTATACGTCTGCGACAAAAGATATTACAAAAAAGACATGCATGAAAGAATAAAGCGCCATAGCTAAGACAGAAAAACTATGTTAGCCATAGCAATGAAAATAGACATGGTATTATTAAATACATATCAAAATTATAGTTGCCGTCAAACAAAGTGGAAGTCTGTCAATGGGAAAAATATATATTGCCAAGCCGGTGAAAATTAAATTCATAATGCAAAGTGAAATTTAAAGAGTCACGAGGGTATTCAAAAAGATAAGAAAGATAATTCTTTCAAACTTAAAAACATAAACAGGATTATTGGTGAATATTAGATTCAATACTGTTCTAATAAAGGGCATAGTCTTAGGATAGTATTTCAGTATCATCATCACTTAAGGTCTATACGAATAGTGGATCTTGACCCATACGAATGAATTGCATTGGACTTTGCAAAACTAAAAAGTGTTCATGAAGTAAAACATTGTTACACTTTTTTTTGATTTTTTGAAATACTTCATGTTGCCAGTGCCACATTAGTGTCTGTCTCACCTGTCTCGGTTTCGTTTAGATATTTTGTTGTCTATAGCACTGTACTTTTGTCCTCCTCGTCCTTGCCCCTCATTTTTGTAAGAAACTTTTGCAGGTGGCCATACTTTACAAGCTTTGCTCTATTTGGTAAAACCCACAATCCTTGCATTGCTTAATCTTTTGTATAGTATTATTTGTATAATTGGTGGAATAAACTGAACTGAACTGAAACCCCTCGTTCATATGTTTAAAATCACCTGCGGATTTAGGTTCCGCACAAATTAGGTCAGTCCCTTGCACGAAATGTTTCTTTCTTTCATGGCTTTTGTCTCTTTTCGAAAAAAATATTAAACATAGTATCACAGTAAATTGACAACAGCAGAATCTCAAGATTTCTTTTATCGGGAACGAGGAAAGATATTCCGTGCTTGCCAGTCATGACCAATAACTCAAGCCAGTGCGTTGAGGTCATATAACATCGAATTCTGTTCAACTGCATGCACACATAACAATGGACCAGATGTAAAAGAAAAAAAAAAAAAAAAGGGAAATGGTTTGAAAAATGAAAAACAAAATCACAAAGTGAAAATGAAGAAGTCGTTCCGGTCCGAATTATTAAATATCATTAGGCTCCATTGTTTGCTTGAGCATGTTAAGTTATGTATATCCATTGATTACTGATATTCTAGAAATAAAATGAGTTTTGACGTTTTATTAATTTTTTCTAAATATGTACCACCTCTTTCTTTGTGGGGATACAGCTTTTCCTGATCAACATAATATTGCTTAGGCCAAGAAAAAGAAACAAGTTTGTCTCAGAATGCCGCGCGCATTTTTGTTTAAAATTGGTCTTTTAGCGCATTTTTTGTGTGTTTTAATTTCAGAAAAAAAGTGGGGTTAAAATGCATTTTTTTTTTTAATCCGAATTTCGGTTTAAGCATTTTCTAAATAAAAAGCGCATTTCGCATTTGCATTTTTCACATTTCTTCTGAGACACTTTTTTTTCACCTTAATTTTATGCAACGAAATAAGTTATCTCCAGGTCTTAGTAACGAATATCTAATTAAAAGCCAACATTGTATCATGCAAACTCATAGCCTATTGTGGACCATTTTATGTGACAGAAACTTGACGTCTGAGTGTAAATAGTGAATGTTCATTTGTAATAAGCCAATCTACCATCAATTCATGACCTCGAATGCTTTATTTAGCAAATTATTGAAATTGTTAGTGAGACATAATCACATGCACACTTGCCGCCTATTACATTACTCCGGGAACCCAAATAATGCAATGGTTTTGTGGTGTTTTATAATTATGTGTCTGGTGCGGGGTAAAAAAATTCTGCGTACAGCCACCCGACTTGTATTAGAATATGTCAAAATGGCCGCCCACCAGAAATAAATGTGCATCCTTTTTTAATAGAAGAAAGAAATGGATTATGATAAAATTGCAGCAAATGAGCGGACAAATGCAATTTCTGAAGACATTTTGAACTATCTTAATGCATACATTTTAAATACTTTGGAAGATATTAATACCTGATAGTTCCACATGCCAAAAGTCAATCACAATCTTAGAAAAAAAATAATTGGAACACTTACTACAATTTCCTCCATCGTCACCCGAGCCAGAGTTAGAGCCCCCCCCTACTCCTGTTATCACTCACTGAAAGTTGCTAACCTTCACTTAACTACCTTCCCCAACTCCATAATCAATGTTGGGAGATTTTATTTTTTCAAGATTGCGGATTTTGTACGTGCTGAAATTCTTGTCTTTAAAAGCACTTTGCTTGGGAAACATCATCATTATAGCACCCCCCCAGGCCCAAACCACTGTTTTGCCAGCTTTCTATTCGTTGCGGCCTATGTTTTTGCTTTTATGAAATATTATATAAACAGGAATTCCAAAGAAATCAGGCAAACTGTTCTTGGCCGGGTAACTCCATGCCCACGTAGTATCTTGCATACACCTGTTAATTTGAACGCCAAATAGTTTCTATGGCATTCCATTTGCACAACCGCAAAGCATACGGTGGGCGAATGTTGTGTTAAAACGGATGCTCTGAATTCTTATCCACACCTACGTATGTTGGCTTGAAATACAGTTTTTCCCCTAGTTTCTCACTTCCATCAACCTAATTTTTTCCACTTCGTTTCATCATTTTGTGAACCATTGTGTCAACCCGCTGAACTTGAATTCTGTCCTGTCCTTGCTGTATACGGAGACGGAGGACTTCTTTCAGAAAAGTTTCAACAGCAGACTTTCCAAGCCTAGGATGTGCACCTTGAGTACTCGACTCCCAACCGTCCCCAAATGCTCCAGTTTATTCAAATTGGCAGCTCCCCTGTACTCACAGTTTGCCGAAATGGGAGAAAGGTGTAATATCATTGGCCAAACTAGTCATAACTAGCTCATTTCCGCTCCGCAGAAATTAATTTTCAGCGAGCTGAAATTCAGATTTTCAGCGACAGAAATTTATCCAATCACATTATGATACTGGTGGCATTGACCAATCAAATCATCGTTTTTTTCAGCGATCATGAAATGTTTGAAATTACTTTCAGCTCGCTGAAATTAATTGAGCCTCGGCCGAATTCATTTCGGCTCGGTACGAAATTCAAAACTGGCCATCCCGTCATAAGTACTACTGAATTTCCTTTCTCTCGCCAAAATTAAAATGCAATGAATTTTCTGCTCGCCGAAATATTAATGTGTTGGCCAGCCGAAATTCATTTCCAGCGGCAGAAAATTCATTGCTTTCATTCGGCTGGAATTTCATCCGCTCGCTGGAAAAAACGTCTTCCCTATGGCTGGAAGTTCAGCGAGCAGAAATTAATTTGGCGAGCTGAAATTCATTTCGCATTTCGCGGCGCAGAAATTCATGCTTTCAATTAGCTGGAATTGCCGCTCGCTGAAAAAAACGTCCTTTCTATGGCGTAATTTCAGCGAGCAAATTAATTTTGGCGATCCGAATTCATTTCGGCGAGCAGAAATTCATTTCTTGTCATTGGCTGTTAATTTCATCTCGCTGAAAAAAACGTCTTCTATTGGCTGTAATTTCAGCGAGCAGAGATTAATTTCGGGAGCTGAAGTTGCATTTCGGCGAGCAGAAATTATGCTATTTCATTGGCTGGAATTTCAGCTCGCTGAAAAAACCTCTTCCTATTGGCGTAATTTCAGCGAGCTGAAAAAAACGTCTTCCTATTGGCTGTTTTCAGCGAGCTGAAAATTAAATTTTGGCGAGCCGAAATTCATTTCGGCGACAAAATCATTGCTTTTCCATTGGCTGTAATTTCAGCTCGCGAAAAAAAACGTCTTCCTATTGCTGTATTTCAGCGAGCCGAAATTACTTTTGCGAGCCGAAATTCTTTCGGCGAGCAGAAATTCATTTCGGCGCGCAGAAATTCATTGCTTTTCATTGGCTGGAATTTCCTCTCGCGAAAAAACGTCTTCCTATTGGCTGTATTTTCCAAGGAGTTTGAAATTAATTTTGGCGAGCCGAAATTCAGTTCGGCGAGCAGAATTCATTGCTTTTCATTTCATTGGCTGGAATTTCAGCTCGCTGAAAAAAACGTCTTCCTATTGGCTGAATTTCAGCTCCGCTGAAAACAAAACGTCTTCCTATTGGCCGTAATTCAGCGAGCCGACATTCATTTTCGGCGTGCAGAATCATTTGCTTTTCATTGGCTGGAATTTTGTCAGCTCAGCTGAAAAAAACTGTCTTAACCTATTGGCTTATATTTCACAGCGAGCTGAAATTAATTGGCGAGCCGAAATGTCATTTTCGGCGAGCAGAAATTCATTGCTTTTCATTGGCTGGAATTTCAG